>JACEIK010004057.1:57066-68122 GCA_018107945.1 Datura stramonium
TGGTTCGACAGGATTTTCGTCCGATCTTTTCCCGGGCCTTTTCCTAGCACGTATGACTTTCAAATATGCTTAACTAACGTGCGAGTAGGCCATCTAGATGTCGAGAATCTTACGGGGTGTAACAACACCTCTCTTCCAATTCATCCCACAACTCCTTCGCATTGCTCACATACTGCAAGCTATCACTTAGATCTTTGGACAGGGAATTAAGAATCCAGCATGTTACCATATCATCACACCTTTCCCACTAAGCAAAAGCTGGAGAGTTCATGGCTGGTTTTGTAATTTTTCCATTAATGAAACCTGCCTTATTTTTCACAGAAAGGGCTCGCAAAACACTTCGTCTCCATGATCTGTAGCCAGTTCCATCAAACACAGTGGGAGTTATGGAGGATCCAGCATTCTCTGATGGATGCACATACAATGCACTATTAGAATCTGCTGGTGGTTCAGCTCAATTCACTTCTGGAGGACAATCCATGGTCGTAAACAGGAGATAAACCAGGAATATAGTTTCAAGTAAGGAAGGGAGAAATGAATGAAGGATTGAGTAACACAAACTTGATCTCAGTAGATCAAATTAGCATGAACACCTAATGGCTGCAGATTACAAAACTGATCGATCGAAGAGAAGACTGAACTGATCGATCGAAGAGAAGACTAGGACAAGCTGAGATGCTGAAAAATGAGTGAAAAACAGGGAAGAATAAGGGAAAATAAGAGCAGAGAACCAAAAAGAAAACAGATTGATCGAAGGCAACAAAAATTCCAGATCTAAAAAAAACTGCAAATGATTTATCTATGATCTTCACGAGATGTCATGTGTCGATCCACTAGGACCGTTAATCTCTCTCTGATACCATGTTGGAACACTGCCAATAGCAGTGGCTCTGTCTTTCATTCAAGAAGAAGAAGACTCCATTGAAGGAGCTTAACAAAATACCAAACAGAAAATGAAGAGAAAATCTGAAAAATAGAAGCTGGAAAAGTTAACCAACTAACTTTACTAACTAACTCTATATATAAGCTAATCATCTAAACACAATTACTAATCTAACCCTCTAACTAACTCTAACTAACTCCTAACTAACTACAACTAACCTCAACAGCCAAAGTAACTGCCACTACTCAACTCAACAAACGTCATCCGTTACACCATCAACAATTAAAGTAATTTATTTTTTTATTTAAGGCGAATCAATGTGCAATAAATACCAGACATTAAACTTTTAGATTTCATAACCCCCTATAAAAGGGAACGACACTTATTCTACAAAGGGACATCGAATTTCACATCAAAATACAGTATTGAATAGAGATAAAAGGGCTCTGTTAATCATGTTCTTAGCATCAAATCAAGTGCTTTATTTTCTAATCATTATCACTTTGGCCAACAGAGGAATTCTCAATTCATAGCAAAACAAAGAAATCAAGGATATCGTCCGGCTTATGAGCCATCAGTCAATTGCTTTATTTAGTTTTATTTCATTATCTAACTTATGTTTTATTTCATCTTTTAAGTCAAATCAGTTATATATCTTTTAAGTCTCACTATAAATTCAATTGTACCTATTTTTAGGGTAAACAGTTTGGTGTCCATAGTGGGGCAAAGGATAATTGTTGGATCAATTTGATTTTCTTTTCAAATACTAACAAATCTTATATTTTATAAAAACTTTTTGATTCACAGAATCAACTAGAGCAATAGCTGGCACCGGAAACGCCTAACCATGAAATGCCAATAACAATGCGCTTTTGAACACTCTTATCAATTTGAGGTAATTGAAAATACTTGTGCTGCATACAAATTGGGAACTTCTCGTCAAGATTCTCATCATTCTGAAAGGTCTGAGACTTAAAATGATAGTGCTGACGACCTAAACACAGTAAGAATAGTCAGAGCAGACTTAACAAGAATTTTCTTGATGCTGGAAAGCCAACAAAAGGCAATAATGGAGTTAAAAAAAATAAAGAAAGAACAAGATATGAACCAAAATATCTATGAGAAGAGTTATCCAATAATATATATCAAGACAAAAGATCGGGATGAAAATTACAGGAATAGAACGAAAAATAATGATTCAATGTAAGGTGATGAAACGCCTCAACGCTCTGAGTGGTCGCTTGGATTGGACCGAGAAAGAGTTCAATGCCCGAATAGATCAGGTTCCTAGAGCTCCACCAATCTTGAAATGTCCAAACTCATGGAAGTATGTGTGACTCCCATTCCATCCAACGCAACTCAAGAGATTCAAGATGCCAGACATGCCGAAGTACGACAGAACAACAGATCCACAGGAACACGTGATAGCATATACCTGTGCGGTAAAAGGCAACAATATGCAACCAAATGCAACCTAATTGGTGTTATTAAAGAAATTCGGTGAAACCTTATCCAAAGGAACAATGACATAGTATTCTTTATTAATTGAACGCTTTATTAAATCTTTTAAAATGCTTGCAGATGATATTATAAAAAAAATGTTGAAGCAAAAAAGTTACAAGCATGAAAAGTAGATATCTTTAAAATAGCCCGAGGGGACTCAAAATTGCTACAGGAATTTGTGGTTCGATTTCAGAGAGAAAAGGTGTTGCTACCACTAGTCCCGGATGAATGGGCAACGAGAGCTTTTACTAAGGGAATCAACCTCAAGAGTTCAAGTGCATCTCTTAAGCCAAAAGAGAATTTGTTGAAATTTTTAGCAACTACTTAAGTGGACGTACATAACAGATATGAGTCGAAAATTCGAGCAGAGGACGACCAATTGACATTGTTGGCATCATCTGGATTGGGCTTTAAGCTTTAAACAAAGAATTTTGATTACAATATAAGAATTCCAAGGGAAAGGTACCAACCTTATGTTCCGACGAAAATCAAGACCAGATGGAGAGATCAGGGCGAGACAATCAGTAGTTCTAACTAGCAGAGAGACCAAGGCCGGATAGACGAGGCAATCACCCTCAGAATAGAAGAAGCATGTTGAGCATAGAAGCCACCACTCCATCAACATCAGAGATAAGCAATATAGAAGCCTTAAGATTTTCTGAGTATTGCTTCAGTGTTGAGCCACCTGAGTTAGTAGCAGCAATTAGACAAATCAAGGATGTGAAGTGGCCAAAACCTATGAAGTCCGATTCAATTATACCCTTGAACTTTGTAAGAAGGATCAAATATAGAAGCCACTGCTCCTGAACTTTGTGAAAATGATCAAATATACTCGTGCACATTGCGAGAAGGATCAAATATATCCATATATGGCTTTTATTTTAATAAAAATAAAAATAATAATTTTAAAATTGATTTTTTTTCACTTCCGTCAGTCCAAAAGGGTATATCTAAGTCATTTGTGTAACAAGATAGGTATAAATGAGCCACTTTTTAACGAAAAATATATCAAACTCTAGATCGCAAAGTTGAGGGGTATATTTGCACCTTCCCAGTTCTTACAATGCTTGCTTTTAATGGAGACAGCAAAAGATTTAATTTTTTGCGTTATGTATGGATCACCACTCTCGGTCATAGTAAGTATTTACGTTCTTAATTTAACCCTTCATTAATTTCTTCTTAGTATTTGATTTCAACTTCGTTTAATAGTTTTGCTATTCATACATGTAGATCAGGACATGACTTGTAGCTCTATCTTGTGCTTCATAATATTGGTAGCAGTGTGTAATAGAAATAGCAACTAACTGACTTGGGCTTTGATCAGTCGATGTGTCTCATAATGTTTGGTTAAACTTAATAGCATTGGACAAGATGATATTACATCAAAGGTAAAGATCCACTGACACTTAATTGGTTGCACACAGACATCACCTTTATTGTTAGATATTTCATATACATATTTGTCGTCTCATTTATGTTTGCTGCATTTTGTTATCCAGTATATTATGAATCTTCAAACTAGTCTAACTTTGCACCGTCTTGATGCAAAAATTGATTGATAGAGGACCTTGTTAATTAACATAAAGGTGATTAGTACATTCCACACTCCTGTCAACTAAATAAGTACCTGCTCAAGTAACCAAGAATCCAAGAAAACATGATCAATTTAATAATTATGAACAATACCAAGATTTCATTTCATACCAAAACAAAAGAAAATATGAGTACCTCTTGAATTGGTTTACTATAATCCTTTGGGTTCACAAATTCTGACAGACCAAACTTCTTAGCTGTAGAAAAAAGGTAAAATGCATGAATGAGTTGCTTTGCAAGGAAGGAACTAAATAAGATAATATTTGATCAAGAATGTTGAAGATACAAGTGAAAAATATCAAGTGTTAAAGCATTGCACATGTGTAGGTACAACTTAATTACCTTCCTCAAATCTGTTAGCATTTAAATCAACAGCAATTATCCTTGAAGCACCAACAGTTCTTGCTCCATCAGCTGAGCACCTGCTCAGTGGGATCAGACAAATAATAAGATTCTTTAAAGTAAACAAAGGGAAAGAACCAGAACAGATAAAATATATAGCCACACTTGACCCTTTTGCTGGTTTAACTACATCCAAAGTTGCACCAAGGTCTAGAAAAGAAGCATTTGATCACATCAACAATTTAACCCCTTGAAACAAACTACTATTTAAGGTACATAATTTATCTCCGTTTCTTCGTGAAGGTACAATCATCAAAATAATCATTTTATGTTTGTGCAAAAGTGTGTTTCGAGTAGACAACATTTCTCAAGAGAGTGAAAACTCTGGGTTTTTTTTTTGTGTGTGTGCACGTGCATAGGTGGAAATTTTAAGTCCATCAAGTATCATGTCGATGAGCTTAATGAGGAGGCATACACATACGAATACACATTGTTTGAAGGTGATGCCTTGGTAACAACCTTGAGAAAATAACATGATATGTGAAGTTTGAGCGGTCATATGATAGTGGTTCCATCTCTTAAGTGACCAGCACATACTATATTGTGCGAGATCTCATGCTCAAGGAAGAGGAAATCAAGGCAGGCAAGGAGAAGTTCTTGGCTTTTTAAAGGCCGTGGAAGCTTATCTCCTTCAAAAACCAGCTGCTCATTCTATTAGAACAAATTAATCAATCATCGTCATCTTACAATTTTCAATTTATTCATTTCCTGTCTCTTATTTCATTTTCTGTCACACTATGTTATATCTTAAGTTCACAAATTGCAGAGTACTAATAATCGATGAATGGCAAGAACAAATTTATTAGCTTCATTCTTTGTGACTTGGTGAATTCCAACTTCTAAAAGAAGTGGATGAACTTCAATATAGGCTAAAACTAAGTTCAAAAGCAGATTAGAAAACTAATACTGCTTCTGATCTTGCAAATACTGCAAGTACTAATTATCAAATTAGTCAGCTGATGGACAGAGCCAATTTGATGGTTCTAAAGTACTGAAGTTTAATGTTGAGTTAAGAAGCTATGGCAGTGCTTATATATAAAAAAGTTAATCTATATTGGATCTATTCAGACAACTTCATTACTTTATTTTTCAATGCTGAAAGTGACCATTTTCAGGTCAAAGCACCGTGCTGTGGAGACTACATCTAACAAGCCTCATCAAAAAGCAAAAAAAATCTTCATCTATAGAACATCTGATGATGCCAAAATTTCTCTAATAAATATATGCCAGAATGTTAAAGATCAAAAAGTTGGAGAAGGCCATAATCCTTGAAATGTACCACTAACAAGGCAACCTGTTTCATGTAGTTCAGAAATTATGCATCTGAAGGCATAACTTCTGCCTCACAGAGTTTCAGATAACTCTGAACTTAGCTGCAGTTATAGCCTGATATAAAAACCAGCCTATCAGTTTGATCTAAAGCAGCAGTTATAGAATTCCCTCACATGCATAGTTATAATTTCACTCGAGATAATTCTCCATTCTACTTTATGGTTATCCGTGATTTGGTCATTCTAGGATTCTCAGAAGAATTAGAAGTATCGAGTTGGGATTCTGTACTGTTCCTTATGACTAGCTCTTTAATTACCAAGATGCCAGTATGCAATTCAATAGGATCGTAAATCTTTAGTTATTGAAATACAGTGCCCCAAAGAATATTTAATTTGACTAAAACTGAATTATGTTTATTCAGCTACCAATTTAAAGAAGAATCCTTTCTACCCTATTCCAAATGAAAGCTTCCAAGATAACTTCAAATATGCAAGGCCACAACTGTAACTAGTTTTTTCTATTAAAACTCTCTCTTTTATTTTTATTTGGTTGATTGATAATTATTTCAAGGAAGAAAACAAAAATAGTAAAAACATGGGCCAAAAGGTTTTTAAGTTTAAATAAAAGTTTACAATATGTGTTCAAAATCTATTCTAATGAAGATTTCATTTTGAGATCATATAGACAATGAAATGAGAATTATTAATAAGTCAAATTAATTCTTAGAGTTGCAATACATAGAATAATGAATCATATAGAAAAAAAAAGATGACCTCATTCTTCCCAGAAGGCATGCTTCCATTAGCATTGCTGCAACAACTCTGCGTGCGCTTTTGGTGCAGTTGTCTAAGCAACTGTGGAATTAAACACATCATCATCATCAAAAGAAAGCAAACATCTAATCAAGAAAAAGAACGTACAAGAAAAACAATACCATAATTTTTGTGTTGTGCCAAACACTTGACTCAATCCTGTATTGAAACATGTTGTTTGCAAATTAGATGCACGTGGATACTCGAAAACAGCACATAAGGAGTTTGTTTCTACTTACTTCGATAACGAGATTAAGATGGTCGCTTCCTTGTATATTTTTAATTTCTTCCTTAATTTTCACAGCTGAAGCCTTCAGAGACTTATTATAGCACGCAATCAACTTAATTTGATCCAGTGTGGGAATATCTACAAAGCTAAGGGGGATCTCCTCGAGCTGGTAACACCTTTTTATAACAAGTGTCTCAAGCTGTGGAAAAGATGCCTCTGAGGCTTCCCACCTTGAGATATTTAACTCCACCAGTTTCAAGAACTTAAGTTTATTAAATGTGATATCCCCGAGGCACCACTCTCCCGACTCACGTCCCCAATCCACTAATTAGAGATACTCCAGACATGGTAGTCCCGCAATCAAGGATCCCACGCTTAATACATAAGGTGCTTCAAGTGCCAACTCCTTTAGATTTGAAGGCAAGTGTAACTCGGATATAATAATATTGCTACCACGAAAGCAAAGGTCAAGTAATTGAAGCTGGCTAAGACTCTCCAAATTGGGACTGGAAGTACAAATCTCAGCAGAATCCCATTCATCGCTAAAAACACTAATCCCAAGTTCTTGAAGATTAGAACATTTCTGTAACAACACATCCATGCAATCAGCTTCATCAATTGGAAATTCAACTTTACTTAGTTTCCTCAAATTTTCCAATTTAGAGGATTCTTTAAAGATCCACTCCGTATTATTTTTCAAATCAAAAGAAGCATAACACTCAATATGCCTTAACTTTTCCATTTTCCAAAAAGTTGCTGGCAACAATACAGGACGACCATTTCCCTTCACTATGATAGTCTCTAGATGGCGCAGATGTGATTCTGGATGGAAATTGAAATCAAATATGGAAACTGCGAGGTACTTAAGGTGAATTAGTGGATTCAATGTAGCTGAAGACAAGTGATCCACTCTGTTGGAACTCAAATCCAAGACCTTAAGAAGTCCCAATTTACTAATCTGAGGGAAGGGATTCCAATGTAGATCATTGGTTATTATCAGTGACCTCAAATGTTGATGGAAGGGTTTCTGTGTTTTGGATCCCAACTGGTCGTACTTGGATATATCACAAGTGGATTTGAAGCTCAGTCTATTTTGCTTCCAATCAGAAGGTTTAAATTGGCTACGATTTCTCTTCACCACTTGCATAAACTTTTCTTCTCTACTCCTCTCCAAGCAAAAGTGAAGCACTACATCATGAACCTGGCAGTGTTTAACTTTACTGTTATATCTTCTCTTTGAAACCATTACCACATTACTGCTAATGAGATCCATCAAGTAACCTTGTGCAGCCTCTTCCAATCTCCCAGATTCAATCTTCTGCACGAAGCCTTCTGCAATCCATAAACTTATCAATTTAGACACTGGAATTCTGGCATCCTCTTGGAACATCCCCATGTAAAGAAGGCAAGGTCTTAAATAATCTGGTAAATTATCATAACTTAACTGCATAGTTGAAAGACTATATTCTTCAGACTCGCCAAGATAGGAAAGCAGAGAATTTTTAACCTCCTGCCACCAAGAGGCTTCCGTTTTCTTCCTTTTGATAATTCCAGAAACCAAGACAATCACCAAAGGTAGCCCCTTGCACCTTTCTGCAACTGCTAGACTCACATTGTATAGTTCAGGGAGGGGACGTTCATTTTGGAACACTTTTTTCCATAATAATTCACAACTTTCTTCTGGTGTGAGGAATGGAAGGAAATAAGGTTCAGTATGGTGCTTGATCTGCATAGCCACTTTCTCAAGTCGGGTTGTTACAACTATTCTACTTTTGTTTTCATCATTTGGGAAACATAAGCTTAGATCATCCCATGCCTTAACATCCCACATATCATCCAAGACAATAAGGTATCTCCTGCCCATTAATCTTTTCCTCAACATGTCAGCAAGTTCCTCATCCTTATGGACATAGTCCTCATAACTAGGAACTTGATGATAGATCTCTTTTAATAGCTCTATCTGATTATATGTCTGGGAAATGCAACACCATGCTAGACGATCAAAATGAAAAACAATCATGTCATTATTGTACACCTTCCTAGCAATAGTTGTTTTCCCTTGTCCACCCATACCTACAATTGGGATGACATCCAACTCATTTGTACCTCGAATCAGATAGTCAATTATTTTTTCTGCTTCATTTTCAAAACCAACTATCTCCTCATCATTCTCAAGATTGTTACGTCGAGTTGGCAGATGATTAGATGGATCTACCACATACCATGGCTTACAAGCTAAGTCATCCGACTACATCTTGCAAACCTCCACTCTAATATTCTTGATCTCTTTTAAGATTGTAGGAAGTGAGCAAAAAATATACCAAAAAGCATTATACTGAGCAAGAATAGAGTCAATGGCAACTTCAGCTTCATATGCCAAATTGATAGTACGCCTCTGAAGATCTTTTAGAATTTCATGTTCATGGTGCACCTCTCTGAAGATGGATGATAGAGATGACAACTCTTTCTCTAAAATGGATATAAGAGATGACAAATCTTTCTCTAAAATACCTCTGCGAGTTTTCATCATAAAATCTAAACCTGATTCAGATTTCAACATCCCATTCAATTTCCTTAAAAAAGAATTCAGAAAGCTCAATCCACCAACGTTGGGAAACTGACATGGAGTGAATTTTAAGGATTTGTAGCACCTCTCCACTTGGGTCTTTAGATCCTTAATTTTATCCAATATCTGTATTGAGCAAACATTTACTTTGCTAGTATCATCTTTGTTTATAGAGATAGGAAGAAGCTTTCTAATTACATATAGAATATCACCCGCTATAGCTCCAACATTTTCCAAGACCTCATTCACCATTTTACCGTTAAAGACACCATCTGACACATCATCAAGAAAAATAGACAAGAACTCTATTGCCACATCAATATTAGGAAAGTTCTCAAGCTTTGTGTTTCTGAGATTCACCAGCATAGTGTGCAGATGATGTGAAAATCCTTTTGGTAATATCTTATCCTTGAAGGTTCTTGCTTGAGTAAATTTTGGAGTCTTTAGTTCACCAAGAAATATCTTCTTCATTTCCAGCTCCACTAGCACAATCAGGGATAATAAATAGGATGGCTTATCCCAGAGATCATCTTCCGCCTCATCCTTATTTTCGTCCTCATCTGAATCTGTATCATCTTCATCCTCATAAATCCAAAGCGCATAACAGAATTGTCCCACATTGTCAGCCATGAACTGAATTCGGGTCTCCAGACCTTCCAGCTTCTCATGGTCAATGTAACCCTTTATCTCTGTGACGTATAAGTATCTCAAAAATCCCATTTTCTTTTGAATGATTTTCACTTTCTTTGAAGATCGCTTCAACTTAAGGATATATTCATTCGTCAAAGAAGGGTCACACATATGCAATCCCAGGTACTTCAGTATATCATCCAGAGAATTGCTGAGGCAATCCATATATTCCAAAAGATAGGAATCATTCAACTCATAATTGTACCTTAGGCCGGTATTACCTTCAACGAATTCCGACACTAGCCCTTCCACATCAAGGTTAGTTTTGCTTTCATATGGAAGATCACGAAGCATTTCCACAATCAGTTTGGCCTTATATTTTATTTTGTCTAAGGAATCAGGCAAAAAAACATGATTGTACTTGATAAAAGTTCTCAAGAATCTTAGCTCCACTTCAAGTGTCTCAATTTCGTCAATGTCGATACTGTTTGGATCACCTTCACTCTTGATCTTTTTTAGGTGATCTAACAAATCTTCGATGTCATTGTATGTCATCTTCTGTAGATAAAGTAGAAAATTCCTGCAAGTTCACCAAAATCTTGGAATATTAGTTTCATTAATTAAGAGCCACAATTCTCTGTCTATGTCTTTCAACATCTACTGTTAGAAGTTATAATGCTTGTGATGTTTCACAAACCTCCCTTGAAGGTTTGACTTATAATACATAATTCTCTTACGGTTTTAAATCTGACACAAAATTTTCCTTATCATGCTATATTGTAACCAAATAATTGAATAAGTTGCCATTATAATTTCATCTTTATTTTTATTTTTCCTTTATATTTTCTTCATATTGAGATGAGTTTAAATGAAGTAACATCGTCAGTCAATTCATATAACTAATTTCAACTTGGTTGAGTTTTCTTCATATTAGTTTTTGTATGGACCTATTCTCAATAAGTTAAGAGTGGTATAAACCAATTAAGATCCCGTTTGGATTAGTCGAAAAATGATGGTTTTTAAACATAAGTGCTTAAACTACGTTTTGAGTGTTGAAACTTATTTTATAAATAAACAGTAACGTGTTTGAATAAAAGTGCTGAAACGGAAAAAAAAATTATTGATGTGTTTGGTACATAAGTGTTGAGATAACACTTTTTTTTCAA
>JACEIK010004058.1:0-17462 GCA_018107945.1 Datura stramonium
ATGCTTAACCAACGCGCGAATAGGCCATCTAGGTGCCGGGAATCTTACAGGGTGTAACACTGACTCTGTTAGATTTTGATTTTTTCCATGTTGTTGACATCATGTAAGTTCATAGCTAGTTTGAATGCTAGTTTAGTATCAGTCTGTAATTAGCCCTTTTCAATATTTTTCAGTAAGTCAGTTGATCAATTTGACTATAGTCAATTCTTGAGGAGTTCAGTAATACTCCCTAGCTTTAGTTATCAGATTGTTCCTTAGAAGGTTACGACACTTCTAGATAAGCAGCTCTGGTCCTTCTTAGAACACCATTTTTCAGTCATCAGGTCCTATAGACTCTCAGGTTACTTCCAGATAAGTATTCCTGACTTTTTCTGGGACATTAGTTTCGAGTTATCAGTTTAGTAGTCAATTTAGGACTATCCCATAGGAGTAGGACTTAGCACCGAGCGGTCTAGGGTTCAACGCACACAGGTTCCTAGAACTACATTGCCACCATAGGTTTTAGCCCGAACAGGCCTCAGACTTATGATCACCCAGCTCAGCCACTATAACCTAGAAAGGTATAGTGGGCTCTCACCAATTAGGTGTATACATCGGACTTCACGTCTAGCTCACGTGATTATATGTCGATTTTAGACACTCCCACTTGTCAATATAGTTCAGTTTAGCTCAGTCTCAATTTAGCTTAGTTCAGTCACTCAGTCCCATAACATGTTTATGATAGTAAGTCAGGGTCTTTATTGACCTTACCACAGTTATAGCTCAGCTTCTAGCAGTACTCAGTATTAGTTGGTCATTTCGTGTTATTTCAGTTCAGTTGCTTATTTTCATGCCTTATATATTTCTCACTTACTCAGTACATTCAAAGTACTGACGCATACTTTCTATGTTATATCATATTATGATACAGGCGCAGGTTCTCAGTCTAAGCATCATCAATAGTACCTCCCAATGAGTCCAGCAGCAGCTTTATTAGTGAGTCCTCATCTTCCAAGGACAATGATATCTTTTCAGTCGGTTCTTTATTTAGTCAGACTTTAGAGTTAGTTGGGGGCTTGTCTCAGCAACTGGCCAGTTAGTAGATGGTTTTCAGATATAGTGCTCAGTATTCTTTTCAGTGTTGTTTTACACTTTTCAAAACAGTAGTACTTGGATAAATATTTTTATACAGCTTCCGCTTATGCATGCTTAGTTTTTCAGTGTGATGTTAGACCATGGGTTAGCTTGGGGTCACTTTTAGCACCAAGTACATGTCGCATCCAGGGTGCAGACATGGGTCGTGATACAGTACCTTAAGGCTCACAAAAAATAAGTACTTTCATAACTCCCAATCCCTAGAGAGAACTCAACTAAGTGAGTGATTTTCATCTTTATAAAAAAACTAACTTGACAACTTGGTTAATGGAACAAACTCTAAGACAATGCACAAACTAGGATTTTTGGATTGGGGATAGGTCACGACCCAAGCTGAGACCCTGGATCGAGACATGGGATCTTAGAACCATGAATGGCTCCAGGCTAACCCATAGCATGTGCATAGTAACTCAAGAGCATAAATTAAAGCGGAAATTTAAAACTTAAACATGAATATGTAGAAGTCTAAATACTATAAAACATAAATAAAAACGTTAACCTCATAACACCGAGCCAAAAGCTGAACATACTAGTCTATATCTAAAAAGCCTCTACTATCTGATTAGATGCTGGGACAAGCCCTCAGCTAACTCCAAGTCTGAAACTATACTGACAAAATAACATGACTGAAAGAATGTCCTCGGTAGATGGGGACTTACCAACACAAGGCTAAGCTGAACTAATAGGGAGCAGGACTAACAGTGCGGCTGAGTCTGATCACCCAAACCTATATTATGAAACGATATAGCATAGAGTATGGAGTCAGTACTTTGAATGTACTGAGTATGCGAGGGAAGTAAAATGGATAATAACATGTATAAAGAGTTTGTGAAAGTAGGACATTTCAAATATGAAGTAATAGTCATAATTTACGCATGAGGGCTCAAGGTTATCAAAACAATTCATAAACTAGTCATAATTATATTCATAGGAGAAATCTTGTAAAACATAACTTCATCCAAATTATCATAATCATGAACATGCATAACATTTTAAGGAACAGTGGAAGGATTCATTATAACCAACACCATCATGATAGAGCTTACATGATGGCCCAACTATCTCGTTTAAGTGGGCAGAGCCGCCCCAAGCTTGCCAAGGTAAATGACAATGACATGGCATGATCACTAAAGAGACCCCGTAGGGTTAACATGAATATATCCTTCGTTGGCACGTAGTTCTGAGGCCTGGGTTCCCAAAACCCCCGACCTACTCGATGCTAGATACTACCCCTAACAATATGCACATGGTTCATATCATAATCATGAAAAATACTTGAAGTGTATGGGCTAGTTAAAATCATAAGATACATGAACATGCTTGAAATACGTGAACTAGCCATAAAGACGCCCATGAGTCGGCCATGAACATAAACATGATACTTGTAAAAGATATGCATTCTTGAGAAAATTATTCATACTTGAAATTCATAAATTCATGAAGGGTTCTTTCAATAATCATACTTCATGATCATAATACATAACTTAAAACTTGAGAGTTGATATCATAAAAAATCATGGGAGTTCAATAGAAGGGAATTTAACCCTAGAAGTTCATAATCATGCTTGATAGTAATTTCATGGAAGGCTTGATAGAATAGAAAACCCTAATCATAGATTCATCAATTCAATCAAGATAGCTAAACCCATCGCAGAATCATGGAGGAATTCAATAATACCCAATAAATCCCTAGAAATTCGAAATTAGGGCATGGGGAATGGGAGATCATGATTTCAATTAAAGAAGGGGCATGAGGGTGGAAGAACCCTCATTGATGAACCCCACATACCTTGATTCACTTATTTCTTGACTTTTCTTGAAACCCTAAGCGAATTTGATAAGATAAGAGTGAAGAACCCTAGATTGTTTTTGAGAGCCTTGAGGGATTTTGATCTTCTAATTAGAGTGTTAGGAGTAGAATGAAAGTTTTAGGGTGACTATTTCCCTTAAAGCACTCTTTCCCAAGCTAAAATGACGTAGTTTAGGGATCAGGAGCTTAATAATTACAAAAACACCCTTAATAATTGGACAAGAAATAGGACACTTCCAGTCCCCACGAGTGACTGGATGACTCATTAGGGGACATGACGAGTCGTCCTGACCTCCCGCCACCACTAGACCAAATTCCCACTTTTTGATCTTAGTTTGACGCCTCCACCTGAAGACTCGTCATCACGCCTGACGAGTCACTTAATGATTCGTCATGACCCCTTTGAATCTCAGGTTTCATCTCTGCTTCAAACTGGACGAATCGTAACTCAATTCATTAAGACTTCTGGCTTCAGCATTCTCTGGTTGTCCTGCACCCAACGACTCACTTAACGAGTCGTTAATTGAACTAACGAGTCACTTGATGACTCGTTCTATATTTCGATGCAGTTTGGTCTGATTTATCCATTTAAATCCTCGAGCTTGACCTTAAGGACTTTTGGGTGTTATAGGATAGCAAGCCTTTGGACGCAGTGTAGGGCATTGTCTGAAGTATCTCAACTTAGAAGAAGGAGCATGAACAATAGGTTCTCCAAAAGTAAGACTTGAATACTCTTACCAATTGTGGTAAAGTGATCACCTTCACTTTGCATTCCTCCCAAAAATCGTCTAGATCATCCAAATCCAAACCATTAAACATGGAATTTGCATTATGAAGGAAAGAGAAATAACAGTAGAAAAGGGTATTCTCAAATCTCTTATTTCTTTACAAATTACTGGAGTACAACATGGAATAGTTGGCATTAGCTGATAAGTAGGTTAGTCGGATAATTAACATATATTTAGTAGGATAGGTACCTTAAGAGTCCAAAAATTTATGAGTACAAACCTCACTATAATATAAAAAGGTCCTCTAATTTTTAATATTAAAATTAACTTCAATAGGACGATATTGTTGTTAATGATCATAATAACCTATGAAGCTATTGCATAATATCATCACTGTGGAAATCCTCAAACCATTTGCTTAACAAGAACTGTGTAAAATACATAGTCATTCTTATGGACGAACAAGTCGCTTGTTTTGAAAAAAAGCAAAACTATTTTCATCTCTCAATTTTCAGCACTACTTTCAGGTCTTTGCTAAACTATCTAAGCCTAAGTGAATTCATCCCAAAAAGTTTGACCCATATCAATAGGCATTCAGTGATCATGGCTTGTGATAAGGAGTCCCCACCATATTAAGTCAAAAAATATCTCATAAAAAAGGTGAAATGGGATAGTTGTTGCACAATCAAGCCTCTCCATAAATGACCCCTTTTCCTTCTTTTCTTTCCTAATAACCTTCTAGTGCTCCTTCAGTTCTATAAACTTCAACGGGTGGTCTTAGTACATAAAGAAATGGAAACTAGTAGCCCCAGACCCAAAAGTAGCTCTTGGGATTTGTTGATCCCGCGACCAAATGAACAAAATATCGCCTTATTTTCTGTGAATTTTTCAAGTCATCTTGCCAATTATTCTTCAAGATTTGGTGCTTTTTGGTTGTTCTGGAAATACCATCCTGCAAAAAATGACTGATTTCACCATCTTTTTCATGACAAATTTACAATTGGATCATTATATTAATTAAATAACTTAAAGGGCATAACATAATTCTCAATTTCTTTTTTGAAATATGTCCCTTTCGTAATTGAGAAATCCCGGAGTGCTTACTAGTGCGCAGTTTAAAAGTTGGTAGATAACAGTCGGCCTCTCTACCTTTTCTCCATTTTCACCTAGCTTTTGTCTGCAGCATGACGTGCACTATAATTCATGCCCCTGGGCACATTGAACTAAGTCCAACGGGAATTAATCTAATTGAATCGTTAAACTATTGTCATCCTAATTCTCCATTATTTCATGATATTTTCTACTTGAAATGTACGGATAGAAATACTTAACAAAAAAAGTATTGATTAGACATGTCAAAAAATATTTCTACCTAGAAGTTTAGTTACAAGTTTAACCATACTAAAAAGTTACTAGTGCTAACATCTCATTCATTATGTTTCACTAAAATTTGGTTACTCGTGCATTTGAATCAAGACACCTCAGAAAATAGTATCATGAAATACAACAAAAACAATTAAGGCGCAGTCTTTAACAAGTTGAGATCGACTATATGAATTCTCGATGACCATGTTGCTTCATATAAATTCATATCAACCAATACTATATAAAAAATAATAATAAATCTAAAAATAAAAAAATGCTAGAAGTTCTTTATATTTTCTACTAATGTATTTTGAAAGGCTAAACAACTCCTAGAAAAGCATGACATAAAGTAAAAAAGCTAACAAGACTAAAAAAAATTAGAGAATAACTAACATGACTAGAACATATACTTAACCAATAGTCTTGCTTATATAAATATTTTTCTTCCACTGCCCCAACTTTCGCTAAGTCTGCATGAACCCCAAGAGTTTGTAAGTATTTCGATACAACTTCCTTCAAAGTGATTTTAGGTCTACCTTTCCCCCCCTTTTAACACTCACTCACCATGATTTCACATGTATGAACTAGTGCATCTGGTGGTCAACGCAGGACATGACCAAACTATCTCAAGTGAGCTCTCATTTTAGTGGTTCAACGTTAACTTCTATAACATTGTTGGTTTTATAATAGAAATTACCTTTCACTTTGATAAGCATCCTCTTATCACATACTATTCCAGCAGCACTTCTCCATTACAATCTTTTATTTTGATACTATATGTAATATCTTCATCCATCATCCCATTCTCTTGGAATAACGAATCTAGATATCTGAATTGTTTGCATTTAGGCACGTGAATCCCGTCTAATTTCACCTAAATATCTCTTTCTTATGTTAACTCATTCTTTTCAGTAAAGCTTATGTCGACTACATTTGTAGTGAATATATTTAGTTTTACTTCTACTTATCTTAAAAACCATACTCTTTAAAGTGCTTCTCTGCAGTACCACTTTTGATACAAACCCTCGCTACTTTCATCAATTAGCATAATATCATCAACAAATAGGATAGACCATGAGACCCCATCTTATATTGTGTTGGTTAGCTCAAATATGATAGGAGTAAAAAGTACGGGTTCAATGTCGATCCATTCATTGACAACAAAGGAGCATTCTTCCCTTCTTATAAAAAGCAAGTCTATCATATAAGCAATCGATGTCCGTGGATTCATCAACTATCGAAGCTCGAATATGTGTGTATTTAAATATGGGTTTTGCTAACCAACTACATAATTGTAGTAGGATAGCTCCATATACATAACTCGTGTGACATTAAATTATTACTTCGAAGTGTGTGATGAGTTGATGACGATACTCATGTAAGAAAAACATGCATGGAAAAGGCATAACATTAATGAGACGTGGAAATTATATTTCACAACTTCAGGAATAGTATTCTTTTTCGACAATTTTACAAATAGTTAGTTCAACAATCAAATGAACAGAACTTTAAGATTAAGATATACCAGAAGGAAATTGCCAGTTCAAGGCTTGCCACCAAACTAACCATTCGAGAGGAAATCAATCATAAATTTAGAAATGGTAGCAAAAGCACTACGAATGTTTTTTGGCTTAACAAGAACAAGGAGGCTATCTTGTTAAAGATACAAAAGATGATTGTTATGGAGGAAAACATAACTTTCTAGCTAATGCCCAAACAAGTAGGATTCCTAGATGACAATAAAAAAATATTGCATAACTTGGCAATCCAAAGGGGTAGTTTTGAAGAGGATATATAAAGAAGAATTTAACATTGAGTGATGAGAAATCAAATGAGTAATATGGAGGTCTTCCGCAATTTGAGATGAAGTACTGACCAATGCTTTTGAGAGGATTTGCAAAGTCAGTTGGTGCACTTCTTTTATATGGTGGATAAATGTAATCAACTTGTACAACTGAACAGGAAACACTGGGAGATAAGATATCCATTGCTCACAAATCTTTGGAATTTGAAAAAGAAAGGAGGGGGGATGGGTTGGTGTTCCGCAGTTTAACAAGCATGTATTATGAGATATATTCATGGATTCACAAAAAAGTTCACCTACTGATGAAAGTTGAATGGAATACAACTTTCTTAGTAGAACCTCAGACTATCTTTTGATTAAGCCCCTGGGAATCCCTAAGAATGATTGTTGACAACAACATAAAAAATAAAAAAAGAGTATTTTTCAAAGAAAAGTAACCCCATACTCCAAGATCATTTTCTTTCACATATTTAACCTATTGCTTATTCGGTTTCTCCACTGTGGCACTAGAAAATAATTGATTCATCTATCCATTTACCTCATACTAAGTTTCTAACTCATTTTGTTTAACCAAGATTTATAAACTAAGAGGAGCAAGTCAAACGTCTATTCAATCTACAACTTGGAGGCTTGTCATTTACTTAAATTTACAACAACATGGATGCATTTTTACCTCATACTTCAACTAAGATATCAAATTCATTTCCAATATCTCAACAAGACAAATTATATTCTCTCCTCAACATTAACCAAAAGATTGATCAGAAGACTCCTATATTAACAAATTGAAAAGTTTAGTCATAGAACATTAAAGTTCTATATCAAATGAGAAGATTCTATTAAAACTTATTTTTTACAACTAATACTATGGAACAAAATGGCCAATCATACGAACAATCTAATAAAGTACCAACAAGACCGTGTCAGCAAACAAACAATGTTTAATTTTTCCATAATATTGTTTGACTTCTCTAGTTTATATTCCTAAGAAAATGGAAGACGGTGTCTCTACAGCTAGTACAGACTCAATAAGAAAATGCACGGAGAGAATGGAACACATTAACGTAGGTCATTCGGCCATTAGTCCTTATGAGTCTATGAAAATCTTTTTGTTTCTGAGATATCAACTTCCTTTTCCAAAGAAATGATTCAACAAACGTTGTTAACTAGTCACATGATTTTGTAATTTTAGGTTTTATCACTTACTCTGGGTACTACAAGCTCAAGATTTAAAGTGGAATTTTATTCAAATCACCTGATAAAAGTAAGGATTATTCACTTATTTTATTCAAATCCACAAAGCCAATTATACAAGTGAGCTTAACAGTTTTCAAGTATATTCGAATATAGGAAAAAATAACTATACACCAATACCAATCAAATCCTCAAAATCGAATAATAAAAGCTTAAATATACCCATTTAACACCCCAAAACTTTTCTAGACAAAACTCAAACCTTGCATGGAAAACTCAAAAGAATCAGAAAAAAAATTTCTCAGAACGACCCAGACAACAAGTCGTGGTCGGCTGTAACGACCCGTTGTCTGAGTCATCTTCAGGCCTTCAGAAAGTCCCTTCGGAACCAACGATCCAAGTAACGGTTCGTGGAAGAGACCAACAACCCATCCTGTTGAGCCGTTGGGAGAAGGCTAAGAAAGTCTTTCCAGTGGCAACGAGGAAAACAATGACCTATTGTCCCGTACAACAAGTCGTTGTTTCCATCCGTGAGTCAAGACCAAGAGAATTCCAGTAGCCAGGATGAGAACATATAACGACTCTTTGGATAAACCAATGAGTCGTGGTGTCACCCATTAGAGGAGGGGGGCCTTGTGTTTTGTTCAAGACCCTGCCAGTGGCCACTAGAGGTACCAACGACCCGTTGGTTCTTCTAATGAGTCATGGTCCCCACCCATTTCTAGTTCTAGTAAGCCCAAGGTTTAATCCTGGGATGGATGACTGGTCCCAATGAGTCATGGTGTTGACCAACGACTCATTCTGTGACCTGTTGGTCGCTGTCGGGTAGTTTTTCAGATTTTCCCCTAGGGTTATTTTAGTAACTTTCCACCTTTTTAATCCTTAAACTACGTAAATTTGGGTTATATTCAGGGGATTTATAGGGGTAATTGACATTTATACTTCATTCCTCTCATTCCCTCAGAAGTCAGAACATAGAATCTCAGTCAGGAAGCACAGAGCTGGGCAAAGGTTTCGACTTCTTCTTCTCAAAATTTCTCAAGGGTTTTCTCAGGAATCCTTCACTAGGTATGTGAGAATTTAGTAAGGGAATTTTCCTTCCCTTGTGCCCCCAAAATCCATCTAAATTTTCTTATTAGTTCTAAGCCCTGAGTTTTCAAATGTGAATAGATTTTCAGCCAGATTCCTTCTATATCATGTGGAATATTGTTCATGTTAATTGTTAGTATATTTTCACTACCTAGTAATCATGTTGATATTTATTCCTGTAAAGATGGTTTTAGCCCTAGCTTTTGAATACAGTGATTACAGTCTTGCACAGTTGATTAGCTATTCATATTCCTTGATTCTATTAGTGCTAATATTCCCATGTTATTAATATCAGTTGAAATCTCAGTCAGTTTCATGCTAGTCCAGTTTCAGTTAGAATATTAGCATTTTCATTATTTTCATAAATGTCAGCTGAGCAGTTTGACTATAGTTTTTTCTTGAGGTGTTAGTAATGCCTCCCAGATATCAGTTATCAATTATCAGATATCAGTTTGTTCTTTAGACAGTTATAACGTTTCCAGATAAGTGGCTCTGACCAGTCTTAGAACCACCAGCTTTAGCTTTAGTTTGTTCCTTAGACGTCTATGACACTTCTAGATAAGCAGCCCTGGCCAGTCTTAGATCACCAGACAGAATCCGGTCCAATAAGACTCTCAGGGTACTTCCAGACAAGTATTCTTGATTTAGTCTTGGGCCCCAGTTTCGAGCTATCAGCTTAGTAGTCAGATTAGGACTATCTAGTGGGAGTAGGACTTAACACCGAACAGACCAGAGTTCCAGCACACCCAGGTTCCCGGAACTACATTGCCACTATAGGTATTTTTTGGCCCTATGGCCCTAGATTTTTTATCACCCAGCTCATGTCTTTATACCCTGGCAAGGTATAATGGGTCCTATCGATGGGGTATATGTATCGAAGTCCATGTCTAGCTCACGTGGTTATATGTCGGTTATAGACTCTCCCACTAGTCAGTACAGTTTCAGTTTAGCTTAGTCCAGTTTAGTTCAGTTAAGTTTAGCTCGGCACAGTATTTCAAATTCAAGACATGTCTATGACCATCAACTAGGGTCCTTATTGACCATATCAGTTATATTTCAATTTGTTCAGTTTTCAGTATTTCAATTGGTCATTTCGTGTCATCTCAGTTTAGTTACTTGATCTTTCATGTTTATTATATCTCTTGCTTACTCAGTATATTCAAAGTACTAAAGCATATCTTCTATGTTGTATCGTATCATGATACATGCGTAGGTTCTCAGTCCCAGCATTATTTGCAGTTTCCTCTAGATGATACCAGCAACAGCTTTTGGTGAGTCCTCATCTTTCGAGGACGATATTTATTTTCAGTTAATTTCTTTAGTTAGACTTTAGAGTTAGCTAGGGGCTTATCCCAGCAACTCATCATTAGTAGATGGCTTTCAGACATAGACTTAGATATTCAGTATTATTTTCAGATGTACGGACTTTTATCAAATCAGTTTTCTTAAATGATTTTATTTATTTAAAGCTTCCGCTTATGTTTACTCGATTTACCAGTGTTATGATAGACCATGGGTTGGCTTGGGGTTACTTATGACTCTAAGTATTGTGTCTCGTCTAGGGTATAGACTCGGGTCGTGAAAACTCGCCACAAGTAAAACAAGAAATGCAACATGGAGTGTCAAGGAAACGTCATTTGACGAAAAAGCCAAGCCAGCATAACAGCAAGACACACCCAGCACCAAAAATGCAATTTTTAGCATATGAACCTAAACCCAAAACAAAACAAAAAAAAATCAAAAAATAGAAATTTTGAAGTTTAAAACATCACTAAAGAAGAATTAGCAAAAAGGGGGAAAGCACAGACTTTGAGGAGACAAAGACTCCAATAAGAACTACTTTTGCTAATGATAAATTCTTTCCTGATTGACTCCATTTTTGTGATTTGTGAGTGCTGAAATTCGATTTTAGGATGAAGTCCTAATGTAGAAAGGGTTTCTGAAATCTATTATTTTTTAATTGATTGATTGTTTGATCCTGTTTCCATTCATTAAAAATAGAAAAAAATATTCATAGTCTTATCAAAATGTAGTAATAATAGTAGTTTTATGATAAATCCAAAATTAAACCTACTGAAAAATACGTAATGTAGAAATATGTGTACTAAAACATCATATTAACTATATAATATTGTTTTTACAAACTTTCCAATCTAAGGACCGTTTGGATATGATTTCAAATCACATTGAATTAAAGTTGGAAATTCTAAATTAAACATACAATTTATATTTCTTCAGTTGTATTCTTATTATATAAAAAAATTTCATAATTTGTGAAAACTATCAAAAACTTCTCTAATTCTTATATAATTATACCAAATGAACAAATCATTGTTCATAAACAAGATACCGCAATATCTTCAGTCATCGAATTAATAAATCTTTCTTTTTAAAATAAATATTTACAATAACATGTTATTACAAAATTTCAAATATATTTTACAAAAATTCATTGGTCCAATAAATCAACAATAGTAATAAATTAGCTATTCCTTTTTAAAATTCTCTTATATGGTACAGACAATCTCTTCACATCAAACATGAATTATTTTTTTGGCAAAATTTAAACTTATGAATCGTTTTTTGTAAAAGATAAATTTATGGATCAAATTTAATATTTTTTTAAAAAATTAAATCTTCCAATCCTACTTTCTAAAATTTTAAAATTTAAAATCAAGAATTGAAGTTTCATTAAATGCTAATTTAACTCAAATTTTGAATTCAAGCTCCCCATCCTATAGTCAAACATATAAAATTGATATTTTTACCCAAATATATAATGCTAGCAAACTGCTTTATGTTGTTCCCAACTCGAGGAAAAGCATGAATTGATAAGGTGACATCTAACATATTAGACCTTCAATTTCTGTTGATTCAAAGTGAGACCACCCATTTTTTCCTAAGATTTTTGACACAGAAACCACCAGTAAAGTGGCGATAAACTCCCATTGTGCTTTTATCGCCTTCACGCAATTCTTCTCTTTATCCAGTTACATCCCTCTACCTTAGCAGAGCTAATTGGGCATTGCTCTCAAAATCCTTTATTTATTTGCTAATCTTTTTTTTTCTTTTTTTTAAACAACATTTGCTAGTCTTTTAGGTCCCCTAAATTTGCACATGAATTAATCTTCCAAAATAAGTAAACACATAACACTGACCACTTCCCAAAGCGATCAAACTAGAAATGAAGTACAGACTAAGAAAGCACACAAAAGCTAAACTTAGTAAATAGATGAGAAATAGAGAAGTCTAAGCACTAGCAAGCTAAAAGAAAAACTGTTTGACAATACTATTCATTAAATTGAAAACATCAAGGATGGTCGACAAAGAGATTGAAGTAGGTGAAAATCTATACTTCAAAAAGACGGAGCAATTATCTAAAAAAAAATGGTGCGTAAAGATTTTCTTAGAAAAAATATTCAGGATCTCCTTCCAATTGAGAACTGTTGATGAGCCAATAGTCCACTTATATAATTTAAAACATGCAAAAGTCAAAAAAAAATATTTTCTAGCATACCAGAATTTACAGAAACTACTTGGCCAGAGCTACTTACTGTTCTTCAACACACAAAAATTTTCAGAACCCTATGACACTATAATTGAGAGGGGAGACGAGTAATACTAATCAGGAAAAAAACTCATGAAAAAAAATTGACAAATCGGGTACTCCCTTGACAACACGAACTACAACGTTCTCATATCTTATGTGAACAACTGCACATAAATAGGTCCACATATTCTGCAATTAGAGTTGGAGCACCCAAGACATACAAACCACTGCAAACAACAACCTTAAAATTTTAATAAGTGACTTGTAGAAACCTACAATCCTGGAGGAGTTCTTTGAGATTTCTTCAGAGCATCCAAATCCAACTACCCTATTTTTCTATCAAAAAATAGAGGAGTTCCCCCTCTTAATTTCATTTCCTTGAACTAGTGACTATCAGGCAAGATCCCCTTTGAAATTGCGTGACAAGAAAACCTTGCCCCTGCCGCGAACAACTGAGAAGTTGCCAAGAGAGAATATAGAAAAACTACCTTCCATACTATAATTGCTAGATAAGAAACCCATTATTTGACTTATCAGACGAAAAAGAAAAGAATAAGAGCCTGCTTGGATTAGCGAGTTTCAGTAGCTTTTAAGCACCCAGGCTGAAATGCACTTCCACGTGAAGCAAGTTTTAAGAATAAGCATTTAAGTTTTTGAATAGAAATGTTGAGGCTGAAAATAAGTTGTCGATGTAATTGATAAATAAGTACTTTTTTTGTTAAAATGACTAATATCCTTAAAAGTTGTCAACACTACAACTGAACTGATTTTATTACAACTAGATTTCTAATTCTAAGATGATTCAAATACAAATTAATTTATATCTTAATCCACCTTCAATTCTAAATTGATTGGATAAATTTCAAATTCGTTTTGTTTAACTTTCTTGATCAAATTAATTTCTAGAATTAACCTTCACAAATATTTGATATTTCAAATATCGAATGTGTTTTTTAAAAACATTTTAAGTCAAATTACCTTAAGTATATTAGAAACTAAATATTACAGTAGAAAATTAGTCTATTTCCATTCTCTTTACAAAACATTTCTCTCTCCAAAATTCCAACTAATAATGTAAACTACAACCCCAAACCCAAGCCCCTTCTTTTCTAAATATTATTCAAATTTTTGATGACTACATCCAACCAGTAGAATAGGAGCAACTAATAATGCAAACTACAACCCCAAACCCAAGCCCCTTCTTTTCTAAATATTATTCAAATTTTTTATGACTACATCCAACCAGTAGAATAGGAGACATTATCTGTGGTGTCCAAGAAAAGAAGAAAATGGAGATGTTCTTTTGTTTAATTAATTGATATTAATCAACAAAAAATACAAATTGAACAAAACTATAGTAAGGGTTGCTGCAAAAGCCACTACAATGAAGATAGAAGACAAAAGGGATGAAAATGCAGGAAAGGAGAAAAACATAAAAGATAGAAGACAAGATGCATGAAGATGTAGGAAAGGAGAAAAATTAGGAAAGTAAGAGTAAAATTAGCGTTTTTGTTCTTCGAGGACATTTTTGGAATGATAAAAATCTACTAGGGAGATGAGACTTGAGCTTTAAACTAAAGAGAGTAAAGTTGGGGTTGTCCAACTTGTTTCTTTTCACTTTATTGGGCTTAGAAGCACTTGGCTTAAAAGGTGTTTCTGAAATTACCCAATACTGAAATTTAAGCCAATCCAAACACCGTCTAAGAATTTGACTGATGGCGAAGAATCAAGTTGACCTAACTAGGTGAGCTTATAAAAGAAAAAGAGATACTGGTGGAGAGGAAGTGATAATTGTGTGTCATTTGGGATGAAAAGAATAAGGGCTAGTGGAGAAGAAGTAAAAGATGAAGTGTATAACTTTTCTTTGTCTGGTTAGTCAAAAATGAGAAAACTAGGTGGGAATGGTTAGAATATATCCATCCATGTTAATTTTTTTCCTTGTCAAAATTGGAAGAAAGGATGTATATCTATTTTGCTTCCTTTCCATTTGTGCCAAATGACTGATAAGTTCTGGCTAGAAGTAGCTTTCATTTAAGAAAGCGGATGTTCCCAAGAAAAGCTCGTGCACAAATCTCTGAAAGAACAAGTATTATGATCAATAATAGTGACTCTTTGTGACCCTATAGTAGTACTATTAGAGCACCAGCATAACTTTAAATTTCTATTGATGTTAGGATGCTCCACAAACTTTTCTATTCTAGTATGACAATGTGTGTTAATAATGCTAAAAAATGATTTCCAGTAGTGATATCCAAAACAAATATGCCTTGAACTAATTGGTTTAGAACTAATGATGCACTCAAGCTTCTTTTCAGGGATTTTATTTGTTTGCGCGTTATTTTGTGTTGTTTGTGTGGTCGGAGTTTGATCATTTCTGATTAAGGTCGATTTGCTAGTTACTTTTATCCCTCTCTAATTTCCAATCATTTCTCTACTTGGTGCTATGGACATGTTTTTCTATGTTTGGTTTTCGATATTTGAGTGAGAGTTCAAGCAAATGGTTTGGCATGTTTCCTTGCTCAATTGTTCATTAAAACCTCATTATCCTTCTTGTAGTTTTAAAGAAAGTGAGATTTTTTTCGGAGGTGTTAGAATTCATTTGAATCTTATTTCTCAAAAAGATATCTGAGCCTCTGAGATTTTAGTGGAGACTCATATAGCTTCTTCTTTCAGCAAGCGGTGTCAACTAATGTGTGTCGCCTTCCTGGCCAATGATCTTGTTTTCAATGCCTAGCACAACTCTCTTTGTTCAACCAACATTCATCTTTTTAGTGACCTTTATGGTGCCACCATTCATACTAATGTCAGACATGCAAAAAGATTCCTAGTCCAACAAAGAACAAAAAACTTATCAAAACAAGTAATAAACGTTTTAGCTCCTTGTTATCATGCTTGAAGATGTTATCTTGATGATCTGTTTACTTTCAGCCCGTTTAAGCTTTTTGTAATCATCTAGCACAGACATGGAGCTCACTTTTACAAGTTCAACAAATGAGAGACGGTTATTCTAATATGAGAGATTAGTGTTGCTAAACTTTGATAAGAAACCACTACAGAGAGTAGTATGATCAACGTAGCTTTCGTTGAGCATATCCAAAATATCAGCTTCTATATCTCAAGGTCATGGGCATAGATGTTCGAAAGATCTTTTTCCTTATTTTTTCAGCATCTCAACTTTCCCATATGAGTTCCATAGACAAGAGACTACAAGGATGGAACATTACTCTTAGGAGGCCTCTAAATTATTAGAATATTTAAGGAGCAGTGGAGTTTTTTAAGATTGGGGAGGAATTTCAGTGTCTATCAAAAGCAAAGGACAAATTATGTTGGAACCCAAGTAAAGATAGGATCTTTACAGTCAAGTTTATGCCTATTTAGCAATCAAAAATAGTATTTACCAGAATACTGATTGTCCATGAAAGTTTATTTAGAAGACTAGAGCTCCTACAAAGGTTCAGTGTTTTACCTAGTTGGTAGCCAGAAAGGCAATTTTGACTCAGGAAAAGGTTGAGAAGAAGAGGATTCTAGTTATGCTCTAGATACTTGGTTTTTTGAGTCTAACGCAGAAACTAATAGCCATTTGTTTCTTCATTTTTATTTTACTTACCAATTGTCACAACCCAAATATAAGTCTGGATATAGACACAAAACATAGAACCATAAATGGCTCCAAGTTGACCCATGGCATGAACATGAAAACTAAAGCTCAACATACACAAAGCGGAAAACTAAATTCTAAAATAGCGAAAGTCTGAATAATAATATATAACCATCAGGAATGTCAAAATACTAAATCCGAAGCTGAACATACAACTTTATGTCTGAAAAGCCTCCAACATACTGACGAGCTGATGGGACAACATCCCCAACTAGCTCACTAGAAGTATTAAACTAAAAATGACAACAACACAACTAACTGAAGGTCCTCGATGGATGAGGATTGACCAACAACACTGTCGGAGCTAAACTCTGGAAACTAGCTAGCGGCGAGATTAAGTCTGAACATCTGAGCCTGTATCATGAAATCATACAGTATAGAGTATGTGGTTAGTACTTGAAATGTACTGAGTATGCAGGGTAAGTAAAACAGGCTAAGTAAGTAAAACTGAAATCATGCATGTCTTTAATCATAATATCATAAGATTCTGAGAATAAAGGTTGTATGCTGATATCTGGAAAAAACATGAGTAGACATAAACTGAAATAAGTGCATATGGCTTGCCATATCTAAGATCATAGGTAAAAGCCCAAATACTGATCCTTGGATCAAAGCTGCTAAAAACATGATATAATATCTTATAGTTTATGCATTACTGATATCATGAGGAATAATGGGAGACTCGTCTAAAATGACAACCACCATGTATGAGCTCATCATGATCCCACGTCTTGCCCACATGGAGGAGGGCCATCCTGAGCCTTGCCTAGGGAGAAGGATTAGGTAAGGTGTGATATCACGATGTGCCCTTGGGCCGAGAAAATGCTCTCTTGAGAGGTCCCCAAAGTGTACTTACATTGGAACGTAGTTTATGAGACTGGGGAACCTTGGAACCCCTAGCCTACTCGGTGCTAGACACTACTTTCAAAACATATATAATTCTCATATAATCATATCTCAAAACATAACATAAATCTTTATATATGGGGAGTCTTGACTCCAAAACTTGAGATAACTAAACTTATTAGTCTTGGCTAAATCATGAAATCATACTTAACTTGAGTGGGTTTTCCCAAATCTTAACATCATACTTGCGTGAAATAGACATTATAAGTAAAAATCATAAATAT
>JACEIK010004058.1:41237-95516 GCA_018107945.1 Datura stramonium
CTGAAGGCCTCCTCTGGTAGAGCTAAGAACATAAGCATGTGGATGAATATAACAGCATGAGATGTTATAGAAGCAGAGAACAGTACTAGTTGAGAACCTTCATGTTACAAGCAGTCTCAAGAAAGCTTCATCTTGCAGGGAAAATATCAAATATCTTCAGCCCAAAGGACACTAATATGAGTAGACATACTATGTTTTCCCAGGCACAAACACCAAAAAGATACACTAATCTAACTTGTCCTATTATCGCTAAGAATATCACAGTATAATTTGTGCAGCAACAAAATGTTTTTCTACATATCCATAGTCGCACCTACAAAAAGAAAAAAATCAATGAAACCAAAAAAAGACAAAGTAAATGCAATGTCAATAAAGACGTTGATCTTAGCAACAAAATGATATTGGTACATGAAAAAGGTGAGACAGGGAATCAAGTCCCCTCAGCCACAATAATATTTTCCAAATTCACAACAAGAGGTCAGATAAAGGTCCCATCCATCCATGATGAACCCTCAGAAAAGAACCAAAACCATGATCAAGCCAACATGACAGGATTTGTCAACAAAGAAAACTCAAAAAGCTCCCAGAACCTGAATGCATATTCTTGTTTTCACCCTTACATGGAACTATAGTTCTCTGCACTTAATAATAAAAACATGTTTGCAAATATCTAATCTACATCCCATAATGCACAGAAAAAAATCAATTAGAAGCCCCACAAAATGCCAAATAGATAAACTATGAACAGAAAGGCAGAGATTAACTTTTAAAGATAATGACATTTCCCGCACATCTGAGTAAGATAACATGACGAGACTCCCTAGCCACTTGATCACCATAATTTTGGTATCAGCAAGAGCCAATACCAAAACAACTTTTATTTCCAATGAACATATAAATTGAAGAATCCTACCCAAAATGCTAATTCGCTAAAACAATATATCCATATCACCAATGCATTACTATAATGCCAAAACCAATTTGGAACGAATTATCATAGAAGGATAGAGATATCCAAACCACCACAGCTACCAAAATATTGCTGGTTCGAAGCTTTGTTGTGTTTTTCTATGGTAGTGGTTTTATTATTCGTTGATGCAACTGATTCACAACTTGCAGAGAGGCTGAATCTATATCTACAAGTTGGTAGGTTACTCATCAACTTTTGCGAAAAACGTCATACGTTGCAAATCTACATCTACGAGGGAACTAGCAGCAAACCACAAAAGTTGGTATCTCATGCACCACCACCTTGTCAGCTCAAAATTACATCTACAAGAAACAAACTCTTTTTCCCGTTATTGACTAGAGAAATCAGAGTATTCTCTCCGCATCCACAGAGCTAGCACATCCGCCTTCAAAGATTTAACATCATACGGGAGACAGTTCTCGCCCCTCATTGTAGGATAACCAAGAGCCAGCTAGAAACGAGTCCCTTTTTTTAAAAGAGCTGCAAGTTGAAGTTAAAACAATGTCGAAATCGCTATTACGCCAATGTGGAACTGATCATCAAAACAAAGAATATGACACTCCATTACCTTTCCAAGGACAATGATTCACGTACTTCTTATTTCTCAAGGATTATGCACATAAATCATAAGGATATCAATATTTAAACTGGAAAACTTTGAGACTTTATGCTCCTCACAACACGATCTCAACATGCTTATCATTATACACCAGAATTATCATAAGAGCAAAAAACTGAAAACGTCTGATATTTTTCAGTGGATTCCCCTGCCGCGGATATGTCAAGCTTGATGACCAACCTACAATCTATACCAAAATAGAATGGCCTACTACTTCTTATCAGAAAAGAAAGATTTTAGTATGACAAAGTAGAAAGAAGTTTCTCACATCCTTATAACTTTCTATTTCTGACTACACCGTAACCTAGACCAAAAAGCACTAAACAACTCCCCACCAAGAACTCACTTCCAAAACAGGTCGCACACTTACTTCCATTTCATTACAGTCAAATTTTTCATCACCAAAACAATCACAAGAAGCACCACTAATGCACAAAAATAAAACCAGGCCTGGCGGAGAAACAAGTATCTACCTAAATTAAAGATTGAAAATCCAGATGCATAGTATCTAACTATCTAGTATTCTACCTCCATGTTTACCCACATCTGCTTCTAGGTTAAAAAACCAACTAGATTTTCCAACCATGTCAGAATAGCTCACAAGTTTGTTGAAGGTGAAGAGTGTACAAGAATTCCATCTGGGACCTAAGTTACTCGAACTCTTCACTTTGGGTTTTGCACCCGTGTCCACACGACATGGGTGTGGGTGTGGGTGTGGGTGTGGGATCTGTATCCGATCTGATCAATCAATTCTGGATACTTTGACCAAAGTCGACCGAGAAATTCCGAACAGATTCAATGACTTTTGTAATCAAAACAAAAGCTAAGGTGAAATTGAAGAAAATGGAATACCTTGTATATAGAAATTTCTATGTCACTCCTTTTTTCTTTTATCTCCTTCCCAGATTCTTCTCTTGCTTAATATCTTCTCCTCAAGTTTTTCACATAATATCTCATAATCTAGGTTTTATAACTCTATTTTTAGATATTTAAATCATTTTTAGCTGAATCTCCGCACCCGTATCCATACTTAGATCCGTATCCCCGAATCTTAAAATTTAGACCATGAAGGATCCAACCTCTAGATACGCACCCGTATCGGACACCCGCATCCGAGTCCAAGCAACTTAGTCTAGGACAATAACACCCAGAAAAAAGAACCGTGATGCATTTTATTTCCAAACTTAACAACATTCAGCAAAGCTAATGAGTAAAAATTAGGCCTAGATGATCATAAGAATGAAAATGAGTCGGGATTTGTCCAAGGGTCTTCATATAATGGTACACTTTAACAGTATAACGAGACTGAAAAGAGTACCAAGAAATCCTCTTGCTGGCAGAGCCAAGCAATTATCTAGCTAAGATAGAAACATTTCCATGAGGCAAGGTTACATATAAAACTACCCTCACCATACACAATACTAAACTGCATGGGTGCTAATTCACAAAAAAATTGGAGCCAGAAAAGCATTAAAAAGGTCTATGTCAGAAGGAAACCGGGATATGAACTGGACATGTAGCTGATCACAAATTGTTACTAACAGGAGTCCTAAAGCTCCAGACCAGATGGATTTCATGTGACCTGGAAAAGCATGCAACAAGAGGTCACACGTAAAGATAAGTGAAGATGAGACGGATGAAGCAGCCAAGTTGATCAATAACATCACAACTCTCAGACCCTAGTACACCACGTAATCTGTAGCATATGCTCATTTGCATATAGAATCCAACATCACGCTAACAAGATATAACACAACCTGAAATGAACACAAGGTAAGTAGTTCTCAGGCTCATTAATTAGATGATCACGCAGTGCAAATAAATAAAAGCTCCAAGCCATGTGGCTGTGTCCCACAGCCAAATATGTTTAAAAACCAACAACCAAGGGAAAAAGTAAAGTAGCATAACCCCACGGATCAGAGCAGCTCAGTTGAATATTATTACTCTTGCACAGTCCAGGCAACATTACAATCTGGATCAAGAAATCTATCACCTCTTTGAAATGACAACAGCCCGAGCTTCCATGAAGAAACAGAAAGGGAGCCATCTTAACATGTAAGTTCCTTAGACTGCAAGCACTTGAAACAAGGCTCAATTAATAAATCCAAAATCTGGGAAAGCCCTATCCTATGTATGAAATAATCGGACGTAACGAAACCAATCGAGAGATAGCCATCACCCTCCCTTATCCTAGACAATAATGTGTCTGTGCATACCAAAACAACTCGTTACTTGGGATCAAAAACCACAAGCATCAAAACAAAAATAACAGCAGCTATAAAAGTCAATTTCTACAGCTAAGCGACTTGATATGAATTTTTTTTCTAGGAGACGAACATCCAAGAGAAGCCACTACCAAAATATAGCCAAGTAGAAGCAGCGACCAAAGAAAAGAACCTTTCACTGTTTCGTCTAAAATTTGAAATGCCACCCAATAATCCATTACAACTCAGACCATACCTGAATATCATTATGGAGAAAGAGAGCTTAAGGTAAAACATAAAGAGAACATTGTAAGATTTGAAGAGATGTGGAATCAGGTCCAACCATAGCTCCACTACCTTGTTAAATTCACCCAAGGACATCATTATCTCAAATCAAAATTAAGAGACTATACAAGCTAAAGTACAGAAAAAGGTCAAGTCAAAAACACATCCATGATTGAACTAGGGATTCCAAGTGAAATCAAGTCGTTACTTCATCAAGCAGATAATCACATGACTGAACCTTCCCACAAAAGCGAACACTGGAAACTCCCAAAACCTGAATTCATGCTTGAATCTCCCCTCTTCCAAAAGGACAAGCTAGACCATCTGATTGAAAGACTGCAAAATTGGGTAACCGATACCCTGTAAGGAAAACGAAAAAAATCCTATATAAAGGAAGAAAAAGTGAACTCGAGACTTCCCCCAGTTATGGATACTGAATTTCGCACAATATAATCAACCAGAAAATCATCAGTTGTAAAGAGACCAAAAAAAGAAACCTCCTTTCTTAGGAGCTGACTAGATCTGACCATAATGGGTGCAGAGTTACGAGTTTGAGATTCTCAGAGCTTCCTATTGTGCCATCTGGGAAATTATAACATAAAGAGACCAGAGAGAGAATCACCTGATTTTGTAGTAGCTGACAAGATCTACACCATAATGGAGAAGCAGAAGCAGCTCAAAAGATCAGTGTCGTTATAATCAAAGACAAACTGCAGTAACTAACTTCACTAGACCCCGAGAACTTTATTCATCAAAAATCAAGCCATGATGAACAGCAGAAAGACTAAAAGTAGGAGGCGCATTATTGCACATGACTTCAACACTTACAAAGTCGTGATCGATAAGATCACCTATGAATTTGAAGAGCTTCTGGAGGAATGTAAAGCAGCATGTACGATTGGAAGAAGAAATTCTTTTAGTACACAACCAATTGGGTATCCTTCTCATGACACCAGTATCAGGGAAACTGCAATAGATATTAAACCTCTGGACTCACTGAAAGGTTCCATTATAACAAGATATCTGCACCAAATAAAACAGACAAGAGCAACTGCATTCGAAATCCGAGGCGCCACCCATGCATCCATAACAACTCAGACCACACCTGGGTAAGAACCCCAATAGGAGAGAGCAGTAATATAATAAATAGAAACATCAGTAATCTTTAAAAAAAAGGAAGAACAATAAGAAGAAGAAGATGAAGTAGCATGTCCAAACAAACTCCAGTACATTGCTCAAATTTCCAAAACGCATCACTTCCCAAATCGTAACAAGAACAAATGAACTAAATATACCTGACAGACCCCAAAAAGAACTCCAAATGCGATCAACCAGCGCTAAATTCCATACCTTCACCAACCGTATCTATAATTATCAAGCAGAACAGAAATAACCACATTACTAAACCTCTCACAGAAAATAACACTTAAAACTTCCAGCACCTGAACTCATGCTTGAGTACCCAAACGATTGCACTAAACTAACTGATCAATTGCAAATGGATTACCTATATCCCACAATGTACTCTATGTTCCATTTCATTGGAGTCCACAACCACAAAGAACACAACTAATGCACCAATAAATCAGGCCTGGCGGAAAAACAAGTATCTAACTTGAGTTGAAGATTGGAAATCGAGATGCACAGATATTTCACCAACCTCCTTTATTTATCCTCCAAGTACCTAATATTCTACCTCCATATTTACCCACATATGTTTCCACGGAAAGAACTCAACTAAACTTTCCAAACAAGTCAAAATAACTCATAAGTTTGCCGAAGGTGAAGAGTGTCCAAGGATTCCATCTGGGGAGACTAACACTGAGAAAAAAAGGAAAGGAACAACATGATTAATTCTGTTTCCAAAGTCAACATCATCCAGCATAGCTGATCAGAAAAATTAGGCCTAGATGAGCATAAGAATAAAAAGGAATCGGGATTTGGCCAAGGACCTTCACACGGTGGTACACTTAACTATACAATGAGACTGAGGAGAACCAAGAAATTCTCTTACTGACAGAGGCAAGCGATTATCCAGCGAAGATAGAAGCATTGCACCATGAAGCAGGGTACTGATAAAATTACCCTCACCATCCATAATGCTAAATGCACAGGTGCTAATTAACAAAAAATTGGAGCCAGAAAAAGCATTAAAAAGCTATGCCAGAAGGAAACCGGGATATGAACCAGGACATGCAGCTGATAACAAATTGTTACTAGCTGGATCTCTAAAGCTCCGGGTGGATTACATGTGACCTGAAAAAACATGCAACAAGAAGTCACAAGTAAAGATAGGTGAGATGAGATATATGTAGCAACCAGCTGATCAATAATATCACAACTCTCAGAACGCAGTACACCACGTAATCTGTGCTAGAATATGCTCATTTGCATATAGAATCCCAGATCGGGCTAACAAGCTATAACATAACCTGAAACAAACACAAGGTAAGCAATTCTCAGACTCATTAATTACATGAGACCACACAGTGCAAATAAACAAAGATCCAATCCCTGTCCCACAGCCAAATATGTCAAGAAAACTGACAAAGAAGGGAAAAAGTCAAAGTAGAACCACCCCACAGATTAGAGCAGCTCAGCTGAACATTATTACTCCTGCACAGTCCAGGCAACATTACAATCAGGATCAAAAAATTTATCATCTCTATGAAACAACAGCCCGAGTTCCCATGTAACAACAAAAAAGGGAGCCATCTTAACATATAAGTTCCTGAGACTGCAAGCACTTAAAGAAACAGTCAGTCAAAAAATCCAAATCTGAGCAAGCCCTGTCCTACCAATGAAATAATCAGATATAATGAGAAAACATAGAGCATAGCCATCACCCTCCCTTATCCAAGAACAATAATGTGTCTGTGCAGATCAAAACAACTCATTACTTGGGATCATGGAGCAGAAGCTTCAAAACAAAAATAACAGAAGCTATAGAAATCAATTTCTACAGCTAAGGGACTCGATATGAACAAAGTTATCTTTTTTTCTAGGAGACGAACCTCCAAGAGAAGCCATTACCCAAAATATAGCCAAGCAGAATCAGCAACCAAAGAAAAGAACCTTTCCCTGTTTCATCTAAAATCTGAAATGCCACCCAATAATCCATAACAACACAGTCACAGCTAAATATCATTATGCAGAAAGAGAGCTAAAGGTAAAAGATCAAGAGAACATTGTAAGATTTGAAGAGAAGATGTGGAATCAGGTCCAACCATAACTCCACTACCTTGTTAAATTCACCCAAAGACATCACCATCTAAAATCAAAATTAAGATACTGTACAAATTAAAGTACCGAAAGAGGTCAGAGTCGGAAACACATCCATGATTGAACTAGGAATTCCAAACGAGATCAAGTTGTTACATATGATCATCAAGCAGATAATCACATGACTAAACATTCCCATAAAAGCAAACACTTGAAACTCCCATAACCTGAATTCATGCTTGAATCGTCCCTTCCAAAAGGACAAGCTAGACCATCTGATTGAAAGACTGCAAAATTGGGTAACCCATACCCAGCAAGGCAAGCGAAAAACATGACGAGGCAATCATATATAAAAGAAGAAATAGTGAACTAGAGACTTCGCCCAGTTATAGATACTGAAGTTCGCACAACCTAATCAACCAAAAAATCATCAGACGTAAATACACCAACGAGAGAAATCTCCTTTCCTAGAAGCTGGCCAGATATGACCATAATGGGTGCAGAATTACAAGTCAGAGATTCTCAAAGCTCCTTATTATACGATCTAGGAAATTATTACATAAGAGAACAGAGATCTGATTATGTAGTAGCTGATCTTCAAGATCTGCACCATAATGGAAAACCAAAAGCACCTCAAAAGAACAGTATCATAATAACCAAAGAATAACTGCAGTACCTAATTTCATTAGACCCCGAGCGTTTTATTAATCAAAAATCAAATTGTGAGGAACAATAGAAAGACTAAAAGTAGGAGGCGCATTATCACATCCGACTTGAACAACTACCAAGTCATGATCGATAAAAGCTCATATGAATTTGAAGAACTTCTGGAGGAAAGTAAAGCAGCATGTGCGATTGGAAGAAGAATTTTTTAGCACCCAGGATACCTTCAAACAACATCAGTCTCTGGGATGGTGAAATAAATATTGAGCCTCTGGATTCGTTGAAAGGTTCCATTATAGCAAGGATTCTGCACCAAATAAAAAGACGAGCAACTTCATTCAAAATCCGAGACGCCCACCCATGCATCCATAACAACTTGGACCACACCTAGGTAAGAACCCCAATAGGATATACCAATAGTATAATCACATGATTGAACCTTCCCACAAAAGAGAACACTTGAAACTCCCAAAAACCTGAATTCATGCTTGAATCTCCCCTTCAAAGAGGAAGGAGTATATGCACAAATCTTTGACAGTTTGACAGATTGATAGGTTTAAAAATTTATATGTATACAAGATTCAACAATTGTGGGAATACAGAAACGATACAACAGATATGAGGTTGGAAGTTTTGAAATCCAGTAGAGATGTCTCCAATGATAAAGGTTATCAAAATAAGTTGGTAGGGCAATAAGTACAATCTACCCGAGCTGAAACTAAGGTCAACATGGCAACAACAGGAGCAAGCATCCTCAAAGCCAAGGCCACAAATCGACCATCATTTTTTTGAAACTCACAATTTTCTTATTTTCCTTCTTTTTCTGAAACAAGAGGCAATCTTGCTGACATAAAGAAAGCTTCAGAAATTCAAGTTTGTAAACACAATTACAATAAAACCTTTCGCTCTTTATCTTTTTCATGCATGTGTAAATTATCTTATTATTCTCCTAGGATAAACATTTCCTAGTCTGAGATTACTATTTTATTTTCTCCTGGAATAAACACTTCCTAGTCTGAGATAGTTTTTATTTTATTTTCTTTTCTCTTAGGATAAACACTTCCTAATCTGAGACGACTATATTTTCTTTTCTCCTAGTCTAAACGCTTCCTAGTCTAAGATAGTTTTATAATTATTTTTTTTTCTCCTGGGATGAATTCCTAGTTTGGAATTGCTATTTTCTTTATTCTCCTAGGATAAAACACTTTCTAGTCTGAGATTGTTATTTTCTTTTCTCCTAGGATAAATATTTCATAGTCTAAGACCGTTTATTTTTATTTTCTCCTAGGATAAACACTTCCTGGTTTGAGATTGCTATTTTCTTTTCTCTTGGGATAAATGCTTCCTAATCTGATATTGTTATTTTCTTTTCTCCTAGGATAAAATCTTTTTAGTCTGAGATGGTTTATTTTTATTTTCTCCTAGGATAAATACATTCTAGTCTGAGATTGCTGTTTTCTTTTCTCCTGGGATAAACGCTTCTTAGTATGAGATAGTTTTTCTTTTATTTTATTTTCTCCTAAGATAAACACTTCCTAGTCTGAGATTGTTGTTTCCTTTTCTCCTAGATAAACACTTCCTAATCTGAGATCGCTATTTTCTTTTCCTCTAGGACAAATATTTGCCAATCTGAGACGACTTATTTTTCTTTTCTCCTAGGATAAACACTTTCTAGTCTGAGATCCCTATTTTCTTTTCTCCTAAGATAGACATTTTCTAGTCTAAGATGATTTATTTTTGTATTCTCCTGGGATAAACACTTCCTAGTATGAGTTTATTTTTGAAGTTTACAGTTGCTAATAACTCACAAATATTTTTCAGTGAAAACTGGGTCAAAAATTTTTGTGTGTTTCTTTTATTTGTGATGGTTTGCAGATTTTTTTGTAGCAAAATATGGACTTGATGTCCAAAGACAGAGTTTTGAACTCACCCAGAATGTTTAATCTCAATAATAGTCAGAGTCAGCTTTTCAAATGCATGACTCAATCCAAGTCTCAACTCAAACTCAAGCTTCAAGAATCAAGCTTCAAGTTCAACATACCTACTTTCCAATAGGGATTCGAAAGTCAAGATCAACATTCAAATTGAAGACTCAAGCCAAGATTCAAAAGAAACAATATAGATAGGATCTTGTACTTGTATTTCTTTTGATATTTGTTTTTAGTTTTGATATAATTACAGGAGCCGCGAATTGGAGCCTCGATAGGACCTCGCTCGGCTCCATCTTAGTATGTTCCACCCCCTTTCACTTCTTGAACTACACGTGACCTGATTCCCTTATAAACCGAGATATGTAGGTTGTCCAAAATCAGGACTCAGTAGCATTTTTTTCTTTTCTTCTCCGGTTAAAATAATGGTCGGATCAAAACTTGTCTCGTTGTCTACTTCTTTGTCCGAAAATATTTCGAGCTTTTAGTCAAAGAGGGGCAAACTGTAGACACGTCATTTTGACCTCCATGAGTTTCACGCTATTTTAGTGTTAAATGTTTCTTTTACACTTAATCTGGATATTTTAGATTTGTATCTTATTTTAGTAAGTTTTTATTTGTGAATATTGAAAATTTTAGTTTTATTTACAAAAGAAAGAAATGACAAAAATATTTTTCTTATCTAGCTTTTAGTTAATTATTTTTAACCTCCCTTTAATTATTTAGCATTTTTATTATTATTATNATTGTTATTATTATTATTTAAAAAATAAAAATAAAAAGAACCAATAAATTAATAAATTTTCAACACGTGACAAAATTCTTTTTTATCTCTTTGTAACAATTTCTTTTACACCTTACCATATTTTTTCTTCCTCTCCAAAGATTGCTCACACACACACATCTCATGATTTCTTTTCTTTTCTTTCACACAAATCACTCACCCACACACACCTTCTCCTCTGAGCAGAATACACAATACACTCACCTACACACACCTAAAGGAGAGGGGAGAGAGTTAGAATATAGAAATACATGGGGGAGGGACGCAGAAGCGCACACACATACTCACAAATCATTCACCTGCACAACACTCCATTTTTTATTTTTATAAAAAAATCTCATCTGCTCATCCAGTACACACAAGCACAGACATATACCCACATAAGAATTAACTCACCAGCATATACTTGAAGTTTTCCACTTACACACTCAAAAAATTATATAGAGACGAGGGACATCGGGACGGGAAACTCCATTTTTTTACTCCTTCTTGGCCAGTAAATCTCGCACACCACTAAGGGGAAAAAAGGCACGAGACAGAGGAAGACAAATTCTGTCGAGAGTTAGGTTTGAGAGGTGGCTATTAGAAGTTTCGGCGAGGTCCGCGCAAGGCTCCGATCAATAGCTCTGTTTTGCTGTTGCTGTTTCGATCGACGAATAATCTTCACTTTGGGTTGCTTATCGGAATCTCTGTGGTATGAATATTAAAAGGAGGTTTTCCCTGTGAAGGTCTAATTCTCCTACCTTTCCTCTAGAATTTTTATTATTATTCTTATTAATAGTTTAAATACCTTTATGAAATGTTGTGAGATTAATAATACCCCAAAGCATTTTATAACAACGGAGCTCGTCGGTGAATCGGTTGAAGCATGGAACATTAACGTTACTTTTTCTTACTACAGTACAAGTCGGGATTTTAACTAAAGGAAATCTAGAAGTTAATTTAATTACTCTAAGTGATAATTAACGATGAAATCAAAAATGGCTGTTACGGATTAATTATTTTAATAAAATTCATCTATTATTTATAGCCGGATTAACGAGAAGATATACTCTTAGATATGTTAGATGTTTGTTTAGGCACGAAAAGGTGGGATGACTCATAAAGGCCTCACGGCGTGCAAATTTAATTGTGGTAAGGCTGAAAAGCACTGCTACCAGTACGCCACGCATTAATAATTCCAAAACAATTCCAAACGAGTTTATAAATGAATCGAGAAGACGAACCAATAACTCTTAAGCTCATAAGCATAATGTATCTAAAATTGAGTTAAGCCGAATATAAGATGATAAAGCGACCGTGCTAGAACCACGGGACTCAAGGAATGCCTAATACCTTCCCCTCCGTTAACAGAAGTCCTTACTCGATCTTTTATTTTTACGGACCAAAAATAAGAGTCATTTCCTTTTGATTAGGAATTCAAATAGGTGACTTGGAATACTGGAACTCAATTCCAAGTGGCGACTCTGAATAAATAAAGTTAATCCCTTCTCAATACGTCACTTCAATTGAAAAAATCCTTTAATAATAAAACCTGCTTCCGTCACTTCGAACGGGAGGTTGTCATTAAAAAGGGGTGTGATAGCTGGTAATATCTAGGACATCCGAGTGAGGAATAAGAAACCTAAAGCGCCCAGAGAAGGGGTAATTACGTAAACTAGTGCTCGGGTCTTGGTTGACTCCAGGCGAATATTTATAACTCCACTAGAAATTATCGGACCTACGTGGGAACATTAAGATCAAGGTGTAATAGAAGGGTCCCTCAAATGATCAGTTCGAAGTTCGAGACACAGAAATCAATAAGTCCCGACATTGGCTAGAAGTGAGAGGAAACCATGATCGTTGTTAGAATCAACTCGGGGTGATTAGAAATCCCAGCCTCGATATTGTAGCGCCGTTCGCGGATGAATAAATTTTTGATTGGTATCTGATGTAATTACCCGCCCGGCCGTTATAGCACCCCGACCACCTAATAGCGGGTGAATTTTAATTTTTAGAAATTTGAAATAAATCCCCAAGAAATGAAGGGTGCGTGATGACCAAGTTCGAATGGGCTTAGTCATGGTAGGGTGGGCCAGGCATATGTCCGCAGCGAAGGGACGCTTTCCGCCATAGTAGAATCACTGCAACGATGAAGGTGCTCGCTGCAGCGGGTGATGCGGAAAGAATTCCGCAATCCTATTTCAATTAGGATTTTAAAAACCTAATCTCTAAGAAGGGCTTAATAAAAACGGCCAAAAATAGAAAATAGATTTTTTGGAAAAATAAGAAGGTCCAACTGGTAAATATTCAACCTCCATAGCTAGGAACTCTCACAAGAAATTAAGAAAATGATGTAACCCCGTAGTTGGGAATGTTTGGACGATAGCTTGGTGTCCAGGTAGGCTATGGTTTACTCACTCTTATGTTAGACTTTGATTATCTAAACATATACATACGTATAGTTGATATGCTTTTGATGGGAAGAATCAAAATTTAGACAACTTGTTATTAATTATTTGAAACCGGTAAGATTCTGAGTATGAACGATTTAGAAAGGGGGGAGGGGGATATCTCGTAATGTGGAAATCCCTAGGGGAGAGATTACAATAATAATTAGTCTATACATAAGGGTGTGTCTGAGATCGAATCAATGGTATATAGAATGATCTTCGGGCGTTGTTATCGAATATAGGTTCATATATAAAGATTATAAAGCAATTCTTCCCGAATAATAACCTTGAACGAAGTTTCTTACAAACCATGTTTAGAAGGTGCAATAACTGATTGGTTAATAGATTATGACTATTACAGAATGTGGGTTGAAGGAATGTGGGTTATCATGAATACAGTTTTTATTCTTTGCCAATAACTGGGTTGTGCTGTGAATAATACTGTATTGTTGTTGGTGAATGTTGTTTGTGTTAATGGTTGTACTGTAGAAAGTTAATTGTTGAAACAAGTGTGATATAATGTTGCTTCATTGAAATGGGCATGATAGAGAATGAGACCCTAGATGTGGAAGAAACAAATCGTGGAAGAAGCTGTGAAGAAGACTGGTCGTAGTATTGCCAACAGTACCACTGCAGCGAGACTCGTTGTAATGGCAGTGATGCCGCTGCAGTGGAGCCCAAACCATCGAGCGGACCAAGTCGTAATTCTTTATACGTATTAACGTAATTGGATATTATTATTGTTCGGCACGAGATTGGGCTCTGAATCATGCATGTGATCTTACTTGTTTATATGAATATGTAACTCTTCTTGTCGTGTGTGATTTATTAATTGTTATGCTATGATGTGCGTCCCGAGATTGAGGGGCGAGTTGGTATCGAACAAACGTATGACTGAGATAATGGATAATACGTAAATTCAAAAATTAGGAAGTTATGGTGAATGAGAGGCCTAGGGCCAAAGGTAAGAACTCAGATGAAACATGTTAGCATGGACTGTGACTTAAACAAGGATTGCATACACGAGTGGCTCGTGCCCAAGGTGAGAATCCGGGCGAGCGGTTATGAGGAATACACAGACAGGTATGACTAAAGACCATGAGACTGGGTGTACGAGTTTGAGTACATAGACAGTGTACGGCTAAAAGACCATGCAAATTGGTGTATGAGTTTGGGTACACAAGACAGTATGATGAAGGTTTCCATACGGCTGGTGTACAGTATATGGATTTCTAGAGTCCCCTGCAGGTCAGTGACAGGAAGGGCAAGCATAAGACCCTCTAACATGTGTATACAAAGGATGTGACGGAGGTGTGTGTCGGACATGTCACCTATGGATGATTAAGTGAGATAGATTGTGCGGGTATGATTTAATTATAATACGGCTGCAGAGACACAAAAGTACAGATATAAGTGTGGAAAGCAGAATATACCGACATGACTCAGGTTTAAGGTGAGAAACGTGTTTTGGGAATATCGCGTATGGCTATATGGTCCAGGTATGATACTTTTATGGCATTTTTGTGTATGAAGACCGGTATGTGCATGTACTTTAATGTTTGGAGGAAATTGACTCCCTCGTTATGCTTGATGACTTTTGTGCATTCTTAAATAGTTAAACGTTATTTGTGATTGAATGTTGTTTTAAATGGGGGTATAGAAGGTAACCTAATGAGTTTAATAAAAAGTAGCAAATTGCCGAAAAATAGTGAGGACCTTTTGTTAAATAATGTACTAGATTTTGGAAAGATCGAAAACTCTATAAGTCATTTAGTAGGTTAATAAATGGTAATGTATGGATTTAATCAATCATTGGGAAGTGGTAAAATAAGTAGATGTGTTATAAAACTATATGGCGGAATAGAACAGAATTGAGTTAGGAAAAAATCGTTTACTAACTGTTGGGATAGCGCCGCACCGATTATCGTCACCGTAGCTGATCGAGCCTGTACTGCAACAGAACTAGAGGAAGGCAGATTGAAGGATTTAGTAACGGCTAGAGTTGTGAAATAAATTGCATGAACCTTGATGAAACTTAAGAACGATAAGGAAGCTGTTAAGACTTTAGTAGGATGTTGCATGAGTGAAGTAATTATTGAATTTAATAATATTGATTGTATGTTGATTATTATGCTATTGTATTAACTAACCTTAGTCGTCCGGCTGATGCCTATCGGTGTGTGCGTGGAGTACCTCATCACTACCTTGCTGCACCTTTTGCGTAGGCTGTAGGTTTGAAGTTCTTGACTGGCGCGTGGAGTAATTTAAACACCAATCTCGTGGTTCTACTTCTCGGACGGAGCCGAGCTCTGCCTTTTCATATTCAATTAGAGTTATTGTACCTTTGTAGACTAGATCTTGGGAGAGCACATATTTTGGGAAAAATCTTGCATTGCTATTTTAAAGTTGTCATTGATTATGAAAATTAATGGAAATTTTTTGGATCTTCATTGTAATGTTCCGCAAGGGTTATCCTATCGAGTAGAGTCGTTATAGGTGCCCACACGATTACTTATTTGGGGTCGTGACATGAGCAAACATAGAGCCCAACCTGTAAAACCCTGATCGGGAGGGTGTTCATACCTTTTATCAGGGTGAACTATAAAAAGACATGATATAACTCATGCGTGGTCCATTCAGGTATGGGGAGACACTATTGTGGGAGGACTCCATCATGGTACGTTGCCATATAATTCTGAGATCCGGTATGTTAGAATCCTAGCTTACTCGGTGCTAAATACCACTCCCAAAACGTATATAGCTCTCATATCATAATCATGAAATAAGGAGTCATATGGCTAGTTTAAATCATGAAATTCATAACATACTAACATGTGTGGGTTAGCCATAAAAATAGTGTTGAAGATCGCCACACATATATAAGGGCTTGAATCTGTGAAATCATCCATAATTGAGAAAATTATCATGACTTATAAATCATTGCCAGTGAGAAATTCTAGTAGAAAACATGCGTCATAATCATAAATTCATGGTTTAAGCATAAGAGAATCGAATTCATAGGAAATAATGAGGAGTTTCATCAACATTGAGTAGAGACCATTGTAACATTAAAATATGAGTTCATTAGAGGTTTTTATAGGAATCATTATGTAGCATAATAAATAGAATATTAATTGAATCATAAGGGGACTGTTTTTCATGGAAGGACATGAAAGATTTCAACAATAATCAAACCTAACCCTAAACTTTCAAAATTAAGGCAAGGAAGGATGGAAATATTGAGCTCAACTTGAAAAGGGCATGAGGATGGAAGGAATTCTCCATTCATATCCCCACATACCCAAGGCTGATGATCCCTTAGCTTGTTTTTAAGATTCAAGAGAAGTTGAAATGAAGGAGATGTTGAACCTAGATGACTTAAGAGAGAACCTTCAACTTATGGTGTTTTGGGAAAATGAGAGCTTAGGATAACTAAAACTCCTTAATGTATCTTTGGAAAAACCCAAAAAAATGTAATTTAGAAGTTAAAAGTTTAGAAATTATGAAATTACCCTAGGAAATCCAGATCTAAAATTCTACCTGAGCAGTAATACGACTCGTCCTACGAACCATAGGTCCTCACCACAACTCGTACTAAGTCTCATGATTTCAAGTCCTGCCTTTGATTATTCTCTCGAACCGCATGCCACAAGCACCTACCACAATCGGTACCACATTACCACGGGTCGTACAAGGCTCGTGGTTCCTCATATCATCTCGAAACACTACTCTGAATCTCTTTCCTATGACCCTATAGTATGACTCGCTCTATCTAGGTAAGAACCGTGAAGTCCCCATCGGCTTCAGTCAACATCCCTAGACACCATACTACGACCAGTGGTATGATCTATACCAACCCAGCAACGAGTCGTACTGAGGACCGTAGAGGCATTCTCTAATTTCTACTTTGACATCAAACTTCAACTTCAAGCCTGGATCTTAGAAACTTTTGGCGTGTTACAAAAAGATCAATGTCAAAATTCAGCAGAAAAGGTAGTGATAAAACGAGATCAAAACTAAGTCTCATTTGTGCATGTCTTTTTCTCCTTTGAGTTTATTTTCATGCTTATTTAATATCATAAGAAAGCACAACATGAGAATTAACAAAACATATATGTAGAAGCATTATTTTGTACATCACTAAGCACATTATTTCAAAGAAAACATGCTTAAAAATCTCGTGACCTCTAGATTCACAAATAAAGAGATCATTTAAAGATATAATCTATATGCAGTACTATTTTGAGCATAAATCCACAAAAATAGTGTCAAAGTCTTAGAAACTTGCATTTACCCAATTAAGTTCGTGCAAACCAACCCAACCAAATACCCTCACACTTTTAGAAATTTCAAGTTAGGGACAAACCCTTTCCATAACTCATATGGGATCTTATCCAATTTCTTATGAGGGACCTCTATTAAGTATATAGCACGCAGATAAGACAGCTTCCCTACATGTTAGCAGATAGACCTGAGCTTAAAAACATAGAGTTTATCATTTTCTTAAGGGTTTGATTTTTGCGTTTGGAGAGCATAAGGAGCACCGACCATGTATAATACCACTTTTCACAAAAACCTCTAGAATTGTAATACTATATTCACCGTTTTATCGCATCTAAATCTCTTGATTTTCCTATCTAATTAACTTTTTCACTTCTGCTTTATATTTAAGTTACGTTTTCAGCCTTATCTTTACACTTAAGAAGATATACCTTTGTATCTAGAAAAGTCATTAACAAAAATAATGTAATACTTTCTTCCACCTTTGCTTACAATGTTCTTGAGATTTGTTAAGCCTGAATGTACTAGTTCAAGCAATTCAGTCTTTCTACTAGTAACAGGTTTGAAAGGTTTTTTGGCATGCTTTGCTTCTATACAAACAGGACACTTAGAAAATCATCAACTTTACTACAAAGATTAATTTTATTTTTCTAACTTTTTAGGTCCGTTGAAAAGCCATTGCACTGTGGGAATTGGTGTAATTACTAGGTAGTAATTACACAATATAGTACTCATGATGACCTGTTTGTTTGCCATGATAGTTTTTACAGTGCAATTACAAGTGTATTGTTTGGTTGCACAAATGTAACATACGCTAGATTATTTTTTAAAAATAAAAGTTAATTATCAAAATTAATATTTGACAAAATATATGTCTTTTAAAATGATATTAAATAGGTATTTAAGATACATATTATCTCTAAAATAAAATAACACAATACATATTTCTAACTAATATGATTAAAATATAATAGTTAGATTAATTTTTAAATAAAATTAATATTTGACAAATATATATCTTTATAAATAATATTAAGTTAGGCATTTAAGATAAACTATTTAAAAATAAAAATAATTAATAAATATACTTAACTAATATGATTAAAATAATAATACACACAGCTAGATTTAATTTTTAAAAAATAAAAACTTAACTATTAAAATTCCTAATATTTGACAAATATATGTCTTTATAAATGATATTGAATTAGGGTATTTAAGATACATATTTTTTTAAATAAAATATAATACTAATAAATATATATTTTTAACTAATATGACTAAAAAATAATAGATACATATTTTTAAATTAAAATATTTTAATATAATTAATTATAAAAACTAAAATTCATATTTTTAAGAACATCATAGAATGCATGTTCAAAATATATATTAATATTATAAACATAATATCATAAAATTATTATTAAATATTTGACCAATAATAATCTATCAATTAACTTAAAAAATGATATGACATGTAAAAAGAACAAGTCAATACTACTAAAAAAAACCAAAGAAATAAAAAAAATAAAAAAAATAAAAAAAATAAAAAAAATAAACATAATACTCTTGTGTCAAATTTCAACATAATTTAAAATAAGTTCAATATAACTTAAGTAGAGATAATTCAAAAGAAAATGAAAACAAGTCTATAACATAATTAAATAATAAAATTCTATGTTAATTCAAAATTAGAATAATAATGTATTTTTTTAAAATAAAAAAATAATAATAAAAATACGAGCAATTACATAGAATCAAAAGAAGTAAAGATCAGAAAATGAGAAGAAAGAAAAGTTAAAATATAATAATATAAAATAAAAAATATATTAAAAATAAAAATAAAAATAAACTAAAAATAAAATGAAGAAATAAAGAAAATAAATTAAAATAATAACAAAAATGAATAACTTAAAAAGTAACCTTGTAATTACACCATGTAATTACCTGCAATTCTCACACACCCCTAGGAATTAGAGAGTGTAATCACACCTCCCAATTACACTCACCCCCTGTTGACCATATAATTACCTGGCCAAACAAACATGTCAAACTGTAATTACACTCACCACACTAAAATCCAATTACCAGGTGGCTTTCCAAACAGGTTCTTAATAGAAGCAATATTAACATGACCTAGTCTACCATGCCGCAAATTAACAACCCAACAATATAAGCACTAGGAATACTTACATTATTGACAATCTCTTGAATAATATTCAGTATAAATAAGCCCCCACTAAGATATCCTTTCCTAAAAAAGTCTTTTCCACGAGAAAAAAATATTTTATCGCCTTGAAAATAAGTCTAAGGCATGCTTTGCTGAGAAGTGCTCTAGAAACTAAGCTTTATGGAGAGAGGGAACCTATAGAACATTGTTCAAGACCTAGATTTTTCCGGAAGTTAATTTAAATAAAAGTTTTTCTTTACTCATAATCAACATGTAGGGTTGCCCATGTAGACAGACTCGCCATCAGTAGACTCCTTAAAGTCATGGAACAACTCCTTGTTGGCGCGTAAATGCCTTGAAGTGTCTCAGGTTCAACACCCGGTCAATCTTGTTAGTCACCAAGTTTCACTCTACTGCTATAATAGTAATCACTATTACGCTCAGTAAGATAAGCTTAGACATTACCTTTTTCTCCCTGTTTCGAGTTTTGACTTATCTTTGATAACACTGGGTAGCCCTATGACCAAATTTCCCATAGAAAAACAAGGTCCGTTGATTTTTTGATTTGGCTCTTTAGCTTGTTGAAGTGATTTTTCTTCTTCACATGTCCTTTTTGGACTTTCTTTGTTTCTGTTTTTGAACTTGTCTGTCTGGCAATAGCATCTAAGATTCCACAAGGTTACCTTTAGAAGAATTAAGTGAAAGAGCCTACATTATCTTTGAAGATTTGTTTGCCTCTTCAGTCCTCATGTGACTGATTAGTTTCTGGAGAGAGGTCAAATTCTTTTCTTATGCTTCAATCGATTTCTATAATCATTCCAAGATGGTAGAAATTTTTCAAGAGAACATTGAACTGAAAAATCTCACACATCTTCATTTTCTGATTGAGAACATTAGCAGACAAGTTCTCATACTGTGACTTGTTCCAGCTATTGTCAACCATCTAAAATTTAATTCACTATCCGACAACATTTTTCTTTCCTACATCATCGACACCATATCTCTTTTTCAAACTGTCTCATATTCTCTTACCAGATTTATAAGTAAATAAATAAATCAAACAAAGAATTAGTCATATGGTTCAACAAATGTCCTCTAACAATTTTGTTATCCTTTTCAAACTTCTTTTTACTCACATCATCAACAATCACAACATTATTAGAACCAGTAGTAGTATTAGAACCATCGATAAGAGGTTCATTAAATAAAACATAATCAACTTCTAATTGTTCAAAGGAATGAGAAGTTTCTATGACCAACACTTAAAATTGTTTCTATCCAAAGGCTCAACCCACAAATCAACTTTTGATTAGAGAAATAGCTTATTTATCAATATTGTATTCATATAAATGGCTTTCAAATTGTTGGTAAAAAATACTACAATATTGATACCAAACAAGAATTATAAAATGGTAAAAGACTTAATACAAACACTTTGTCGTGGCAAGCTACTGCCTTGAAAGCAATTTTGGCCCGACTCCCAGTAAACGCAAGGTCGGTCACTCACAAGGTTTCACAACTCTTCAAAATACGTGCACTCGTGGCTGAAAGTTTGGAGTTGCACAAATACAATTGCCTAGAAATTCACAAAGAAAGAATTCTAGAAAGAATAGAGTATTTTAGAAAGAAAGTCAATAAAGGAGATAATATTTCTTTCTGTGTATGTTTGGCAAAGAGAAGACATCCAAATATATAGGTGTAGAAAATGAAATGTTATAGTAAGAAATGAAATAATTCATCAGTTAAGAACATAATGGCTGAAAGCATTTTTTACCCTTCTATTAAGTCCATATGTTATAATCCTCACAAATAATTCAAAGAATGAATGTGATACTTTGGATGTTTTGCACAATCAATTCTAGAGAATAAATGTGGTAACTTTTATTTTACATTCTCATTTGCACAATCAATTATAAAAAAAATAAATGCAATAAATTTTTCTTATATTTTTATTTGGTCAAAAGAGGCCAACAATTGGGTGGGTGGATTTTAAAAAAGAGAAAATTTCAGGAAATGGGCAACAATTTGGAAGAAAATAAGTTTAAGTAGCAACATTTACTTATTTACATAAAATGACAATATTTTATGTGTCATGTGTTATATTTAACATAGGTAAAATGTAACAAAATACAAATACAAAAACTGAAATGCGAGTGATTTTAGGGATTATGTTTCAAATAAAATTCAGTTACCATAAATCATTCAAGTGATAATTATTCCGTCTCCATTAATAATAGATTGTAATAAAGGACAAAACTTTTATTTACCATAACAACTTGTGAAATAAAAAAAATACAAATACAATTCAGAATAAAAAACATACATATGTATTTGTATGTATTTTATTACTAAGATGTATTTTTTTAAAATTTAATAGTTTTCATTGATAAATATATAACCATCAAAATACAATACAACTTATATGTATTTGAAATCTATTCGTATATGTAAAATACATACAAGATTATGCATTTGAATGTATGAAAATAGAACTAATATATATTCCTGCTAAAATAAATATTTGCAAAGATAATCAAAATAAATGTTTGAATACTCAAAATACAAACCCTGAAATTCAAAAATACATAGTTGAAAATTAAATATTTAAATACATATAATACATAAATTATAAAATATACAAATATGATTTTCAAAATCAAAAATAAATCAACTTGAAATTTTCAAAATATCATAAAGATTTGAATTCAATAAAAATAAATATTTACACGGTTTAAAGAAGATTTATTTTAAACTATAAAAAAAAAAATATATTTAAAATTAATAAATAAATAAAGATACAAATGGAACTTACTTGATTTAACAAGATTTGTAAAAAATGGTAGCGGAATTTATGAGAATCGTGGACAGTTAATGGAGAAAATAAAGGGTTGAAGAAGAAGAACGTATGGAGAGAGAGGAGAAGAAAGGGTTGAGTGAGTAGTTATAACAGTAATTTATGAAACACAATAAAAAAGTAAAATACAAAATAAAAATACATTAATGAACTAAAGCCCTTATATGTAATTTTTTTAAAAACTATAATCATTATATATAATATTTTTTTAAATATGCTATGATATGTAATTAACCCTTTAAAAAATCGGCTACTATATTAATCATTTGAAGCCGCGAAAAATAGCCATCATGTCAACAGTTTAACAAGTTGTTGATATTTGACATTTTGCAAAAATAGTTGACAGAAGATTCTTAAAAAATGAGTTAACAAATAAATGTCAGCATGACATGAATTCGGTCGAAGAATTAAATAAAATAGCCTCACCTAATATATTTGAAGGCCATAGTTGACTGTCTTCTTCACCTAACCACCCACCCACCCAACTAACAATGAAGGTCATTTTGTGAAAGTTGGAATCACATGATGGCTTTTTCTTTACATGAATGCCGAAAAATATAATTAGAGTATCAGAATCTTTTGAATTTCATACTTAAATTATTAGATGTAAAAGGTTTTCTATCTTAATTATCATCAAATATTTATTGAAATATGTATACTTTAAATCATTTTTTTTATCTGAACGATGACAATATTTTAAATAGGAAAAGAAACAACAAATAGTTGAGATGTGTTTGATAAATATTTAATGATAATTCAGGTAGAAACTCACCGCACCTAATATTTATATAAAACCTAAAACCTATCATTTCAAATGTATTTTCGATCATTAACTTTTTCTTTAAAAATATTTTTAAAATTTTTAACCTTAAATTCTTAATCTTTAATTTTCATTTTGACAGTGTTTGAAATTGTGATCCCTAAGAAAGTGCAAATTTTTCATAAGATGATGGTATTTCATAACTACTAATTTTCGATCACGTGCGTTGCACATGTATCTTATTTCAACAAGTAAAATTTTTAAGTAAATTATATAATATTATTAAAATAGTATTTGAGTTATAAAATAAAATTAACAAAAAAATTATAACTTTAAAATGAGTATGGACTTATTTAGCTTTACTATGGAGGAAACTCTAATCCACAAAAATGTTCAAAGTTGCTACTTATTATAATGTGAATATTGAAGTATTGTATTTTTTTAGAATTACTTACACAAATGTTGCATTTTTAAAAATCATAATTACAAAAAGTTATAATTTCTATAATAAAAATTACATAAATATAAACTATTTAAATTTTTAAAATTTTGAATTGCTTTTTTTTTATTTTTTTAGAGTTAATAATAAAAAATATCTTCAGTGATATTAGATTCTTTATTATTTAATTAAAAGTTGAATTTTAATAAGGAATAATTTAAATACATAAAATAATATAAATACAATTATTCTTCTTCCTTTTTTGCAGATATTTTAAAATCCTCCAAAATCCTCTATCTTCTCCATATTTATTTTTTTTCAAAAATTTCTATAATCTCTCTCTTCTCCATTTTTTATTTTCCCAAAATTTCTATCTTCTCAATTTTTATTTTTTCAAAAATCCCTTTGTCTTCTCTTTATTTCCATTTCCCAAGAATCCTTTTATCTTTTTTCATAATTCAGTTGTGATTTATTAAAAATTTATTGTTACTTCGTCGAAATATTTTAAGATACGTGAAGGCTGCACCTATCCAAAGGTTCATCAAATGTATTGTGGCTAATAAAGATTGTGCATAATATAAAAAATAGATTCACATATAAGCCAATTATATAATATAATATATTGACACATATGTGTAACATAATATATAGTATATGGTGCCTACTACATATTATATTCATAATCTTTGTGAAAGACTAAAAAAATAAAAAATTTTGGGGTTTTTTTTTTTTTATAAATTTACTAAAATACAACTACATTTATAACATATTTAGTATATTTTTTGTGTTAAACTTTTAGTATAAAATTCAGCATAATATAAAAAATAGATGTATATATATGTATTAATTATATAATATAATATATTAAAAAAACTAAAAAAAATAAAAAAAATAAAAAAAATAAAAAAAATATATTATATTCATAATCTTATATGTGAAAGATTAAAGAATAGAAAATTTATGGATAATGAATATGAGGATAATATAATAATTTTAAAAAATATAAAAAAACTAAAAAAAATAAAAAAAATAAAAAAAATAAAAAAAATAAAAAAAATAATATATTATTAAAATTTTAAAAAAACAAAAAAAACATTTGAGATAGTCAGTTATATGAAATTGGAAATTAAATTATGATTGAAATAAAAAGTGATAGAAAAAATATTTTTAAAATTATAATTTTAAAAGTTGTATTTATGTAACCTCCCCTTTTTTTTATAAGCTTTAAGGATAGAAGAATAACATTATCTATTTGTATTCACACTACTTTCAGTACAATATTTGAATCCCTGTGTATATAGAAATGCTCATTGAGTATCTTCATAGTTCCTAAGAAGATGAACCCTATATTTTAATATATTAGAAACATGACTCTAATATAATGACATAACAAAATAAAAATAAAAAATTACTGCTAGTTATAGCTAAAGAAAATAACAAAAACTATTACCTGTATTCAAATAAATATTATCACATAGAAATATATACATCATGAATTTGAGTAAGTAATACATTTGAAATAGTATTAAAAATTGAAAAAGAATTCCAAGAAAGTTAAAAAGAAATCAAGATATTAATAGAGGATGTGTGATAGAAAATTGAAACAAAGCTAATGTAAAAACACAATAATAGTTGAGTACAAAATGTTAAAAAGCCTGGAAAGCAAATTAACGAATGCCGAATTTCAAAATTTCAGTAATTGAATTGTTGTCTATTTCCATAATCACATTGGTAGTCACAGCAATTTTTTATCAAATCCTCTTATCTTGGTGTTGTTTCCACCGATACATTTAAAACTCCTCCCGCCTTTCGTACACAAGAATTGTAGCATATGTAAATTCTTTTCATAAAAAGAGCATTGAGAGTTAAATTTATAGGACAAAGAATTGTAATTTGGAATACGAAAATACTTGCAAATCTATAAGATCAAGTATTAAAATAAATTAAAAACAAAAAAAAAATACAAAATATGAGCATTAGCTTTGGGAGATGAAACACATACATGTATCTATTCAAAAAGATAATTATTATATTTTATTTTTTTTCTATTAACTTACTCATACCAATTTTCAGAAATTAATTTGAGCTTAAAAAGTAAAAAGATCCTCCAACATTTGATGTACATTTTGATAACTAATTTTAAACTTTTTTGTTTTTCTACTTTAGATTAGTACAAATATTATATTACCTATGGATTTAATGTGAAAGAATTTGATTTGGTAAGGATGAAGTAATTATTCACCTATATACATTTTTAGGGTTAAAATCATTTCACCCCAATTTATGCTTTAAAAATTAAATTTTTAATTATGTGTTTATTTTTGTATTTTAATTAAATTACATGTTTTTTTTGTTTTTTTAAAAATATAAAAACAGAAAAAAGAATATTAAGTTATAAAATTTTTTATATTATATATAACATTTATTTTAACCTAGATATTTATAGTTTCTCATTTAAATTCACTAATACTATAAGTAGAACAATACTTCTATGAATTTGTCACAAAAGCTAATACTATTTTGTATTTGTTGTTATTGTTATTAACATATTATATACATTAAATATATGTATGTGTGTATTTATGTTTCTTGTGTATTTATGTTTCTTCTCTTTCTTATCCTCTACTGTTTATATACATAAATAAAATTTGATGTGTTTTTGAATATTTTATAAATTATAATCTAAAATCAATTTATATTTTAAATAAATAATCTTTTAAATTTATCGTTATTTATGTTTAATTTTTTTTGTATTTCATGCATTAAAATGTATTTATAAAATTATTAAAAACAAAAAAAAACTAATATAATTAAAAATATTAAAAAAATCAATATTTAATAATATTATTTTTTTATTCTGCTTATTTACACCATTATAGAATGTTAATCTTATATATATTCAATTATATATTTTATTTTATTTTATTTCAAAAGTTAATATCTATTTCTTTTTATTTATAAACTTGTTACATGTATTAAAAATATATATTATGATTTTTAAAAAGTAAAAAGAAAAAGAGAAAGTTGATAATGTAAGGGTAAAACATATATATTTTCAAAAGTCAATTAGAATAAAGGAAAAGAGATATTATTATTATCATTACTTCAACTTTTCATATTCCTTATCTTTTAAATCATTAATATCCATCATTGCTTAAATTTTTAATGATATTTTATATAATTCATATAATTTGAAATAAAAATTTAATATTTTTTTATTATAAAAAGATGATAGTTTTATTTATATATATTTAATTACCATTAATTTCAGCTACTAAATATATAAATTAAAATGTGTAAATGTATTATTCAATTAAAAGGTAATGAAGATGAAGAGAATTTAGGTGGTGTTTAAGTACTGTCTAATACTATAAACGGTATTTTTCGGATGTTGCAGTGTGTTAGCAAAGGAAAGAGAATTTTTGGTATGTTTCATTATTATTATTGGTGAACTTTTCTTGACAATATTTTAATAATAAGTGTTGCATTGTGATACCATAAAAATAGAGTATAGATTATTACTTATTATCGTGGTTTCTTAACATTGCTATTTTTTTTCAAGAAATTCTTAATAATTCTTTGTAATTTCTTAATATATTTCATCAAAATATCTTATCAGATTGTAACTCTTGTATTGATGACTCAATAAGTTATGGTAATAAATAAAATCACTCTATCTTTAATTAGAGGTCTACAGTTTGGCTCTTATATATGAAAAAAATTCTATTAGGAGCGATTCCCCATTAAATGAGCCTTACATGACACAAATTAGGGCCCCAATATGAATATCAAACTGCCTAGTAGGAAAAATAAACTCTTGTGTCAAGAGTTTATATTAATTTTATACCAAATTCAATTGATGGACTCCTTTTGGATTTATAAGGGATGATAGAGGATGTTTGAGACAGCAGAAGAATCAAATAAATGATAAAATTATTATTTGAAATTCTTGAGAAAAAATTGAAGGAAAGAGGTAAATCTAATTGGATATTGAAGGAAGAGAAACTTCTGTTTTTTAAAATTTTAAATCTTAGGTAGAGAGTATAAAATTAAGAAAAGAATTGAAGAAAGAATGAAGGAGGAACAAAACAAAATAAGAAAACTGAAGAGAAACAATGTTTACCTCTTCCTCTTTCGTGTTTCCATAGTACATATTCTGATTTGTATTCTTGAAAATTCATAAATAATTATGTTTTTCTTTTAAATAAATTACTGCCAAATATAGACTCAATATAAAGTCGCTCGGATTAATATATAAATTATAATAAAATTCTTTTAAGGAATGGATATGATTTCTAGGATAGTTAAAACTTATGAAGACCAATACTTATCACCTATTAATTATTATAATTAAGTTATAAATGAAAAAATATAACAAGCAACTATGATGTATTATGCACACACACACACATATGAAGATATATTGCATATCTATTTGATTGTATAAAAATATTTCTCGCGTGATAATTTCAGATTAAGAAAGCTTTCATTTTATTTATATTTTTATATTTTTGAGGTCATTTTGTATCCAATTTAATTATTTTATTATAAAAGCTTAGAATTATTTAATTATATTACTCAATTAAATTATAAATGTAGAAATATGTGCAAAAATACGTTTTATATTAAGTAATATAATAAAAATAAAAAAGTTGTGTTAATGATTTTTATATATAAACCTTTTCTCTCTACTTATTCCATTTTCACATTGAATTAAAATATATATATATATATATAAAATTTCAAGATTTTTCAAACAGTTTCAGATTGGATTATATTTTTTAAAATTATTTAAATAATTTATTGATATTATTCATTAAACGCGAAAAGTATTCGCTAGTTATGTAGACTTTTCAAATTTTAATGGCGCGTTTCCTTCTGTTTCTTTTCTTTCCCTTTCTGTTCGCGGACTCATCTTCCATAAATAACTTTTCTGAAATTATTTAAATAAAGAATAATTTAGAGCTAAATTATATGTAGGGTTTGTTTTAGTATTATAAGTTTACGGAGCTATGCATTGCTATTTTGGTTATCTCTAAAAGGATTGGTGGTAAAGCTGTGTGAAAATTTGATTTAATAGTAATTAATTATTATTTGAGTTCTATTGAATTGATTTGAGTTTGAATGCATGGTTTGACATGATCATATTCTTTAAAATTTAAACAAAATATAAAATATTTCTCAAAATTGGAAAATAAATTTGACATTTTCTTTTATAAAAGTTCATATAGAATTTTTTTGTCAAGGTCAATAAAAAAATCTAATCCATACACAAGGCAAATCTAAATCATTTCATAAGGTTCCACAAATTTGACCCGTTCTCTGTTAAATAACATCTTTCTAACTATTTGCTAAATTTACTTTAATCAAACAAAATCTCTCCCACTTCATCCTATTAGGGTCAATTGTACTTAACTGTTTTCATTAGAAGGCAAGGTCCAATTTTTAAAGAAAAATAAGCAGCCAATAATTAAAAAAGGTTGAAAATTATTGTAATAAAAAATTATTATTAAAATTCATGAGAATACTATAAACAGCAGCCATTGTTTGATGAAAAAAACCACCATGTTTGAAAAAGGAAGATTAGACCCGTCCTAGAACCCAAGTTTATTCCCATTCTTTAAGTAGTCGCTTCTAACAACTTGAGTTGAGCGTGAGTCCACACCATTGAATTTATATCTTGCGGTCTAACATTATACTCACTTTCTACCAATCTGATCGTAATCTGCACAACCCCATTACAATTATTTGACGTAAATCTCATTAACTTTATTGCTTGAAGCAAGTCTTGGTGTTTGGTTGAGGCAGTAAAAGCGCTTCTTCAATCAGTTTTATCTGTTTAAGGTTTGATCTTTGATTATCCAGTTCGTAATTTTTTCCTTGTTTCATTTACTTGAATTATATTTCTATCATCTAAATTAAATGGTGTGAATCCTGGTACTTGTCAGGAATAGTAGCTATTGAATCAGCGAATCTGTCAAAGGCATGCATGGATCTTTATTTTGTGATTGTTTAGTGTTTTGAGTCAGTTTAATCTGTTAAAGCTTTGATTCTTTTTTGTGATTATTTAGTATTTGATTGTAATCTGGCCTGAATTCTTGGATTCTTATTGAGCGCTTGGCTGTGTTTCATTTGGGTGTTTTATGATTGAATTGCTCTATGGTAGCTGTGCCTTTTCCCAATCGTGACTGCCTAGGCTGTCTCGCTATTGTTTGCGACTTTTTGGGTACATTTTGTTTCTTAAGACTTAGGGTAAGAATGTTGGACCTTTACTTTCCATTTCATCAGGATCGGTCCTTCATGTTTCACCAAAATGTTACATCTTAAGAAATGAGCACCACAAACGTGGGAATTTACCATTTCACTTAAGATGCATTGCAGAGTCACCTTTTCAAAAATTTTTGTGCATTTCTTTGACCAATAATCATTTGGGTCCATCTTGCTGCTTTTTTTTACAAAGCTCTGGATCCAATTTCTACTTTTGTCGCTGATCAGCCAATAATGTGTTTATTCAGTTTTAAAAATTGTGGCTCAAATGCTTTCATATCTCGGCCTCGATATTCTTGTGGTGTTTAGCCAAAACATGGTCCATTTTTCAGATTTTGTGGGGATATTGACTTTCTGAGTTCATTTAGTGTCTGGCAAATTGAGCCGGTTAACAAGTTCTGCCACTAAGCTCATAACTTCAGTCTATTTATAATTCAAGCAATTGGTTTATTCATGGGTTCTGTAGCATTGAAGGTAAAACAATGTCTGTGAGTTTGAGACGTACAGTATCATTAAACTCCTTATTCTAGTTCATTTGATCTCATTGTTTGGGTGCTTCTTTTCCATAGGTTTTCCTCTTGCAGTAAGAGAGTTGTCTATAAATCACTTGAGTCTTTATTTTCTCATTTTCTCTAGTATTATTATTGTTGTCTGTTAACCTGTCTTTTAAAGACATATTAAAAAGAGTCTGAATTGCCATTTCCTCGAGTTTTGTTTTTGGATTGATAGGCGAATAATAAAGGGAAAACTCAATCTTTTTTTAGTAATGAACTTTTCAGTCATCAGACATCTTTACCTGACTTTGAATGGTGAAGTTAAGCTATCTGTCTTAAGCATCTTTTAGACTTTTAGCAAATCAATGTTAAACCATTCTTAGTGTTTCTGACTGATGCAAATACAGCAGGAATCAGGTATCTACGTTTTATTTGATCAATCCCAAGACCAAATAACCAGTACAAATATAAGAATGACAGGAAATTCTTGCAGAACTCCTGCTTTAAAATTACGAGATCTGTTCTCTTTATTGTTCTGTTTCTCTTTGAACCTTTCTGTATTCATTTCGTGTAATGGAAAAATGACATTCTCGCATCTTCTTATAACAGGTAACCAACATGGTACCCCAAAGAATTGGTCTTTAAGGGCTTGCTGTTATGGGACAAAATCTTGCTCGGCCATTGCTGGAGAAAGGATTTATGTCTGTTTACAACCGATCCACTTCAAAAAGTTGACGCAGACCGTTGAACGCAGCTAAAAAGGAAGGAAATCTTCCTCTTTATGGCTTTCTTCATGACCCAGAGTCCTTTGTACTCTCTATCCAAAAGCCCCGTGTCATAATCATTCTTGTTAAGGCTGGTCTACCAGTTGATCAGACCATCAAAACTCTTTCAGCTTACATGGAGAAAGGTGACTGTATCATTGATGGTGGCAACGAATGGTATGAGAACACTGAGAGGAGAGAGAAAGAAATGGCTGAGCTGGGTCTTCTTTATCTTGGAATGGGAGTATCAGGTGGTGAAGAGGGTGCATCGCAATGGACCAATGATGCCTGAGGCTCTTTTGAAGCCTACAAGTACATTGAGGACATCTTACTAAAGGTTGCAGCTCAAGTTCCTGACAGTGGCCCTTGTGTTACATATATTGGTAAAGGAGGTTCTGGAAATTTTGTTAAGATGGTTCATAATGGAATTGAATATGGTGACATGCAGTTAATTGCAGAGGCTTATGATGTACTAAGATCTGTGGGAAAGCTCTCTAATGATGAATTACACTGTCTTCTTTAGAGTGGAATCAAAGGAGAGCTTTTGAGCTTCTTGATTGAAATCACTGCTGATATATTTGGAATCAAGGATGATAAAGGAGACGGATATTTGTGACAAAGTTTTGGATAAAACTGGATGAAAGGTACTGGTAAATGGACTGTTCAGCAAGCTGCTGAATTGTCGTCATTGCTGCACCCACAATATTGCATCATTGGATTCAAGATTCCTTAGTGGGTTAAAAGATGAAAGGGTTCAAGCAGCCAAAGTATTTGAATCTAGCGGGGTTAGTGATATCCTTGTTGAGCAATCCGTGGATAAGAATCAATTGATTGAAGATGTGAGAAAGGCACTTTATGGTCCAAAATATGTAGCTATGCTCAGGGCATGAATTTGATAAGGGCAAAGAGTGTTGAAAAAGGATGGGACTTGAAACTAGGAGCTTACAGGATTTGAAGGGTGGTTGTATTATCCGTGCTATATTGGATCGGATCAAGGGGCTATGACAGAAAACCCAGATCTTGCTAACCTACTTGTGGATGAAGAGTTTGCAAAAGAGATGGTTGAACGGCAGTCTGCTTACAAGAGTAGTCTGCCTAGCTATAAACTCGGGCATTAGCACACCGGTGTATGTCTTCAAGTCTTGCTTACTTTGACTCTGGCAGGAGGGAAAGTCTTCCTGCCAATTTGGTTCAAGCTCAAAGGGACTATTTTGGTGCTCATACTTATGAGAGGATTGATGTGCCGGGGGCTTTCCATACTGAGTGGTTCTAAGATTGCTAAACAGTCAAAGAACTGAGTTCTTCTGATGTTTTCTTGGTTTGACCTAATTGAATAAAGTTTTTGCTGTCATTGAATCTGGGAGAATAGGTCTGGTAGATCACCTTGTCACGTGGTCTCTCAAATGTTGGAACTTTACCTATGTTGTTGTTCAGCCTATTTGTATTTGTAGGCCTTGGCGCCTTTTCTCGAATTTTATGTTCTTTGAGTTGCATACAAGCAGAGAATGTATTTTTGGATGTGCAGGAAAAGCCTATCAGATCTTCTCCAGTCCTTTCTTTTGCACTATAATGGTGTGCATTTATCATTTTCTTTTATTATTTGAGACCATTTCTCTACTCCCTCATCTTACATATTTCAAATGTTGTGCATGCCAGTGTCTGATGACCTGTTTTGTGTCATCGAAACCAGAAATTTTCCCTGTGTTTCTATTAATAGGCAATATATAATTTCATAATACACAGTGAATGTCATTCTTTCTGCAGCTATGATCCCTATATATTAATTTCATCATGCTGTACTAAATTGTGTTAGCAGAGTATCTTTTGCTGATCTCCCTTAGACACAAGTAGTAAGAGGAAATACGCTCTTGAATGTATCTTTTGCTGAACCTTGAAATTTTTTCCCAACTCATGACCAGATTCAAAGCAGTTTCTAATTTTGGCCTTACTATTTTTGTGGAGCTTTTCGAGTGTGTTTGGAGATAAAGGTGGAACACATTTTTTTAAGGAAAACAAGTGTTTTTTTTACTTATTTCTTATGTTTGGTACGTAAGAAAAAGTATTTGTATATATCTAAGACAAAATTATGAGAATGGTATGGGAATAGAAGGTTGAGGCCATGAGGGTTGGGGTTGTGCTGGGGTGAAATCATTAATTGAAAATTTTAGTTTAGTCCACAGTCCAAATTATCGACATGTTAGTAAGTTTTGTTGGGCGGGGGTAGGGCGGTGGGTGGAATTGTGGTGGATGGTTGTGAGTAGAGCTGTCAAAACGGGTCAGCCTAGCCCAAATTCCAGCCCAAGCCTCAGATTAAGAGATTTAATGAGCCAAGATGGACCGTTTCTTCATTTTAAAGGAGCTTTAAAATAATCAGTCCAATCAATCCTGGGAAAAAGAGCCGCGGGTTGGAGCTGGCTAACTCTTCATTTTTTCCGATTCTTTTTTATAAGAAAATTTCTTTCCTACAGACCCAAACACAGTATGAAAGGGGTAAGACCATTGATCTTTTTTTTATCGGATGGTCCCCAAAGGCTCATAATCTCGATCTCTTTAGGTTGGATAGTTAAAAGGAAAATTACACCCCAAAACTACTTAACACTTTAAATTACAAAATATAACAATATTTTTCTTTATTTACAAAATATAACAAATATATTACAAAATATGATATATTTAAAAAACGAATAACTATTTCCCTTCTCCCTTCCTCCTCCTCCTCCTTTTTCTTCTTCTCTTTTATTTCTTCCTTCTTCTTTTTTTCTTCTTTATGTCTTCCTTCTTTTTTATTTCTTTCTTATTTCTCCAATTTACTAATTTTATTTTATAAATTAAAAATCTCGAATTTCATCATTTATGAATTTTTTTTTAAATAAAGAATTATTTCCTTCTCCTCCTCCTCTTCTTCTTTGTTCTTTATTTCTCCAATTTATCATATATTTTTTTATAAATTAAAATCTCAATTTCCACCATTGATGAATATTTGAAGTTTCAAGTTGAAATTTGATTTTTGAAAAAATTAATTTATAATTTTGAATTTTCATTTTGTATTTTATTATTTAAATAGTTTTACTTTTTTAAATTTTATATATCAAATTTAAGATGATTTGGTAGATTTGATACGATTTGAATAAAATTTCAGATTCAATCACTAACTTCACCATGGATGAGGCTTGAAGCTTCAAAGTTGAAATTTGGATTTGAAAAATTAAAATAATTTCGAAATGCGTATGATTCCAGAAATTAGAGAACACTTTGGGGAGTTTATATCTCGGGATGATTTAATGTAGATTTGATATGGTTTTGAATAAAATTATATTAAAATATAAATCTAAGTTTATGTTGTTGTGGTCGTATTAAATTTATAAGAGAGTTGTATATAATGTTTATTGTAGATGTATTAAAATTTTAAAAATGTAATATGAATTTTATATTATTAGATACACATTTCATATTGAATTTGAGAGAGATATACGCATTTTATACCGATTTTATACAGTTTTTATACACATAATTTTAAGCGAGATATACACCTTTTATACTATTTTTATGCACAAAATTTTGAGCGATTTTTTTTAAAAAATTGATGTTATGTTTTATAAAATGAAAAAATTTATATACTTTCTCATATTGAGTACTATTTATATATATATGAAATTTTTCCATAGTTCAATTGAATTTTACATTATTATATAAATATTCTCGCTTTTACTTATTTGGAATCGAGACATAATTTTTATAGTTGTCTGAACATTCTACTATCAGATATTGCAATTTAGATAGATAAATGCAAGTTGTGGTAAGAAGGTCAAACAACATGTTTTTTTCTAAACTTGGCTGGACTTTCATTGACTTGGTTCATATATATATATATATTAGTCTTGGACATATGCGTTGCACGCGTGTTTTATATAAACTATATATATATATATATATATATATATATTAGTCTTGGACACATGCGTTGCACACGTGTTTTATATAAACTTGTGTAAATCTCGTTAGATGATATATGTAGAACGATATATTGTTGTTGACAGATGATAAATGTAATTTATAATCAAACAAAATTGACAGAAACTTAATAAGGTATTACTTTCTGATATGCACCCAAATAAATTATATTAGTTTTTTTAAAAAATGAAATGTTAACTTCTTTCTCTATAGGTAAATTGACTTAGATTAATGTTTGTAATCATTAAGAAACAATTAAATAATATTCTCTTTAACTCTTGTTGAAGCTATATATCATCATATTATACTAAAAGAGGGAAGCTTCTATCTTAAAAGTCGGGTACCATTTTGCATCTATGATAAACAAAATATCTAACAAATAATAATATTTTACCATTCTTTGAATCAAAATTAAATTAAATATCTAATAAAAATTATAATATTTTATCATTCATTGGAATCAAAATTAAATTAAATATCTATTAATATAGTAATATTTTAATATTCAACTTAGTATATCATATTTAAATATTTAATTAAATAATAATATTAAAAAAAACAAAAAACCAACCAAAAAAAAAGTAATAATTTAAATAATAATATTTGAACCATATCATATCATATTATACTAAAATGGGAAGTCCCACGTATTAGTGCATCAAATGTTGAATGATCATTTTGCGTACATTTAAATAATACTCTTATAATATTTTTTGTACCAAACAGTAATATATATATATATATATATATATATATATATATATATAATTTTTTTATCTTTTTTGATTTTTTTAATTGTTTGATTTTTTTTTAAAAATATTTTTAATTTTTTTAATTTTTTTAATTTTTTTAATTTTTTTAAGTTATTAAATTATAAAAGTGAAAAGTCGCGAAATAAAAAATAAATGACTAAAATACCTATCAAATATTAAACGATAATTTTACGCTCAACCAAATAGTATTTAAAAACATTTTAGTAGAAAGCACAGATATAAATTCTTTAAAAATAACAAAAAAAAATTAAATGAAAGAAATAACCATAATACTACGACTTTGAGTTTTTTTTATATCTCCGATGAAGATGAAGATAAATCATTATAACTAAATTGAATGACGTGAAATAACGTAAATTAAATGAAAACATTAATTTTCTATTATGACAATTATATATTTCTTATTTAATTTAATAGTCTAATAATATTTATTGTAATGTATATTTACTTTTTAATATATAAAAATATTTTTAAAATAATATCCTTTTTTAATTCATGAATTCAAGGTTTAATTCAAATCCTTCTTGATGTTTTGAAATTTTTTAAAATATGATATGATATATTATGTGCTTTTTTTCTTCTTTCTTAATATTGCACTGCACCTGTCTCTTGTGTTCTTGCTCATTTAAAGTTAAGCCAATTGAGTCCTCCATGAGATGACATTTCCAACCATTTACACCACATAAAAGGTTGTGGAAATCACAACCATTTGGTTTATTAGTACTTTCAAAAGAAAAACGTATACTAATTTTTTTCCATTAATTTTAAATATTTTATTTTTTAAATGATAATTGTGTTTTTGAATTTTTTAAATTTTGAGATTTTAAAATTTTCTAAAAAAACCTAGTCAAATTATATTATACAAATTGAAATGAAAGGAGTACAATTTTTCCTTCTAATACAAATCGATAACTTTTCTCCCGTTTGTGAAGCAAAGTGAGCAATCATTTTCTTTTTCCAATATATTTTCCTCCTCATTTAATTAGACCATCAATCAATAAACCTTTTATTTAGTGGTTCTATATAATGAAGTAACTTTGGTAACTAATCAAATCAAGTTTCTTGCTATAAAATCTCTTCAAAAGCAGTGTGCATAGTAATAGCATGGAGAAACACATTTTCTTATTGGTTCTCCTCTTTCTAATTCAATATTACTCTGTTTCTACATCAGCTGCTTCCTCAAATGAAATAGATCAAGAAGCTCTACTAAGCCAAAATCTTATTACAAGTCCTAGTCATTTTTTGTTCAATAATTGACAAAGAATACTTCTTTTTGCTCTTGGTTTGTTGTCACTTGCAGTCCAAAAAGGCAAAAGCTGTGACCTTGACTCTTCCCGATTTGCAACTTCAAGGCACAATTTCCTTTCGCTAATTTTGTCCTTTCTCAGTGTGATCAATCTCTCGAACAACAACTTCCATGGTGGCATCCCTTATGGCATTGGCAACTTGCCTTGGTTGCAAGTTATTGATATTCAGAACAATCGACTCCAAGGAAGTATTCCGACAAGCCTATTTCAACACCAAAGAGTTCAAAACATTTTATAGCCTCACGGGTATAATCCCTCCTTCGGTTAGAAATGCCACAAAATTGTTGAACTTCGGTTTGTCTGGAAATAGAATCAACGGAAACATTCCAAAGGAGGTCAGTAATCTAAGCCGGCTTGCATTTTTGTCCTTGAACAATAATCAATTAACAGGTTCTATTCCAGCAACACTATTTATCATCTCGTCACTACTTGTCGCATCTCTGGGACTCAATAGCCTTTCCGATCCTCTCTTGCTTGATGAAGGGAATATTGTGTCAAATCTAGAGTTATTGAGTATATCTTACAATCAAATTTCTACTCACATTCCTTCCAATATTTGCTACATAACTCACAGAGCTCAAAAGGCTGTCCCCCTTTTCAACAACATAACTGAGAAATACCAAGAAATATTAGTTGTTTATCAAAACTCGGAGGAGTTTTATATTGATTATAATCCAATAGCACCCATTCCCACTTCATTGGGAAATATGTTTATTGCGGAAACAACTGCATGGTGGGGCAAATTCCTCCGGAATTAGGGAAGCTATCCAGTTTGAGGCAATTAAACTTTGGGAATAGTTATAATCTATTGGTCAAATTCCGTGAGGCTATTTTCAATAATTGATTTCGCTTCCAACAAAATTTCTCGGGTAGAATTCCGTGAGGCTATTTTTTATTTTTTAAATAATTAATTTCGGTTCCAATAAACTCTATGGTTGAATTTCAGCCACTACAGGTCTTCATCTTCTGAACCTAAAGGAACTTAATTTGGGAAAAATCAATTGAAGGGGAAATTCCATTGTTCATAACAAATGCTTCCAAGCTTGAAATACTAGAGCTACAAAATAACTTTATCATGTGAACTATTTCTAATAATTTGAAAATCTTCGTGAGCTGCAAGAACTGTTCCTATATAATAATCAACTTACCAATGAACCAAGAGAGCATGATTTTCAATTCTTCAACTCTTTGGAGGACTGTAGGATGTTGCAATATCTACAAGCTGGTTCCAACTGTTGAATGGCTTTTCTGCCCAATTCTATTGGGAATCTTTCATTTACCATTGTAAACATTCATATGGAAGATGCACACATCAGTGACTTTGATTCCTGGGCAAGTACAGGCAACATGAGCGATCTTACAGCCTTAATCTTTCACGAGAATAATTTGACGGGGAGTATTCCTTCTCCAGATTGTGTTTAAACATCTCCAAGGACTATCTCTAAGTAACAACAAATTACAAGGACATATTCCAGAGATAGTATGCAGTTTGTCTAATTTGGTTGCATTAGACATAGATAATAATGAGTTCTCTGGATCAATTCCAGAATGTTTAGGAAATCTTAGCAAGCTACAAGAATTTTTTTGGATTTCTACCGTATCATTATCTTCAAAGTTTCCCTCAAGTCTTTGGAAAATGAGTGGGTACGTGTCACGTAATTTATAGAGGAGAAGTTCCACAAGATATTGGAGGATCAAGGCCATTTTAGAACTAGATCTTTCTAGTAACAACTTTTAGAAAAAGATACCAAGAAGATCTGGGGAACCTAAAATCTGAAGTTTCTTAGCCTGTCGAACAATTCATTCTCAGGCTCCATTCCATTATCCTTTGCCAGACAAGGGCACTCCCATGAATTCGACCAACTCTCAGATATAAAGCCTGGCATATTCCTCTACTAAGTCAGTGGTTTTAACTGAGAAAAAGTGTGCTGACTTAGTCATCCGGTCTACATTTCACCTGTGATTGAGTCATGTTGTCGGCATGTACCGGGTAGACCTCTAATAAAGTCCATATTTACTCTCTTCCCATTTTCATGTGGGTATACTGATATCCCACATCATACCTCCCGATCTCTGGTGTTCAACCTTTACTTGTTGACAGCTCGGGCACTTAGCTACAAATTCAGCTAAGTGTCTCTCTCTTCATCCCGTTCCACCAGTAAATATCCTGTAAATCACAGTACATCTTGGTAGCACTGGTGGATGGAATATCTCATACTGTGTGCTTCAGCCAGTATCTGCTATCTCAAATCACCCATATCCGGTGCGCACACAATCTACCCCGGTAACGGAGTACACCATATCCCCTCTTGGGAGAAAGCCTCCTTCATTTTTGAGAACCACCTCCTTCAGTAAGCAACACCGGATCTTCATCCCTGCCTTCTTAACTTCAACTACCAACGATGAATCTGATCCACTTGTACAACTACTCAACCTCAGTTGTATCAAACCAACCGAACTCCCAACCGAGCTAATTTGTGGATATCCTTTGCCACCCTTTTTGCCTTACTCAACATGAGCCACGCACCCCATAGACACTCTGCTCATGGAATTAGCCACCACATTGGCTTTGCCCGGTTATAGTATGCTCATGTCATAGTCCTTCAGTAGCTCTAACCACTTTCTCTGACGAAGATTTAGGTCTTTCTGACTGAAAACATATTGAAGGCTCTTGTGATCGGTGAAAACATCCATGAGCCCCGTACTGCAGTGTCACCATATTTTCAATGAAAACACCACCGCCGCCAACTCCAAGTCATGAGTCGGGTAATTCCTTTTCATGAACCTTGAGCTTTCTGGAGGGGCTATCACCTTTCCCCACTGCGTCAGAACGCAACCAAGTCCAAATTTGGAAGCGTTATAATAAACTACAAACCCATATGATCCTTCCTGTAGGGTCAACATCGGAGTGGTAGTGAGTCGAGTTTAACTCCTGGAAACTCTTCTCACATGCATCTGAACATTGAAATTTCACCTTCTGAGTCAACCTAGTCAGAGGGAATGCTATAAAGGAAAAGCCTACAAAATATCGGTAGTAAACTGACCAGACCCAAGAAACTTCTCGATTTGGGCTTGAGAGATAGGTTTGGACCAATCTTTCACCGCCGCTATCTTTTGAGGATTCAACTAATATCCTCACCGAGATCACATGACTCATGAAAGTTACAGACTTCAACCAGAACTCGAATCTTAATGAACTTGGTGAACAGTTGGCGGTCTCTGAGTGTCTAAAGCACTATCCTGGCATTAAATATGCCTTTCCTCATTTCTGAGTATACCAAAATGTCATCGATAAATATAATGACAAACATATTCAGATAATGCTTGAAGACTCTATTCATCAAGTTCATAAAAGGTGGACATAAGCACAAACTCGTAGTGACCATATCGAGTCTTGAAGTTGTTTTCGGTAGCTGTCACACTCTCTCGATTCTTAGCCGATGATACCCCGACTTGGAGACTGATTTTTTAGAGAAACAACTGGCTCCTGAAGGTGATCGAACAAGTAGTCAATCCTAGGTAGGGGATACCTATTCTTTAATGGGACCTTGTTCAACTGACGGTAATCAATGCACATTCTGAGGCTACCTGCCTTTCTTTCGCACTAATAGTACCGGACACCCCAAGGAGAGATGTTGCGCCTGATGAAGCCTTTATCAAGAAGGTATTTTAGCTACTCCTGCTTAGCTGGAGCCATTCTGTAAGGAGGGATGGAGATGGGCTGAATATCTAGAAGAAGGTCTATACCGAAGTCTATTTCCCACTCGGCAGGGACCTGTGGAGATTTTCGGGAAACATATCAGGAACTCACTGACAACTGGGTATTGAATGGATAGTTAGCCCTCAAGATGGAATCTTTGACCCGAACTAAATGACAAATGCACCCTTTGAAATAAGCTTTGTGGCCCTAAGGTAGGAAATAAACCAACCCTAGGCGCTGAATTACTACCTCCGTCCACTATAATACTGGCTCATTAGGGAATTGAAACCTGGATGACCCTAGTTTTGCAGTCGACTGAGGTATGACCAGAGTGTAACCAATCATGCCAAGAATGAGGTCGAAGTCAACCATGTCTAACTCTACAAGATCGACTAGATTTACTTTATTGAAGATTGAGACTGGGCAGTTCCTATACACCCGACTAGTTCTAACTGACTCAATTAGGGTGGAGATTGAGAATGGTTCTGAGAGGACCTCTAGACTGATATCAAACTGAAATGCTACATAGGGAGTCACGAATGAAAGTGTGGCTCTTGATCTAGTACTCTACATACATGTCTAGATGAAAAAAGGCGTAACATCTGTGACCACGTCAGGTGAGCTCTCCTTGATCCTGACGAGAAGACAATGCATAAAAATAGTTTTGGCGCTGGACGCCATCTGTACCTGAAGTGTTGACCTACTGAGCTAGTCGGCCCGACGGAGCCGTCAAGCAATGGATCGTGACCTTCCTACCCCGCCGACGGGCATTCCTTGAGCCGATGAACAAACTGTCCACAACCAAAGCAGTCCTCTCGACCATGAAGACACTCTCTTGGATGGTGCTTGCCACACTTAGGGAAAAACTGCAGTGATTTCGGCACTCAAGCTCCTGGGGACCGAGAGTCGATGCTCTACTCCCTCCGATCCTTGCAGGATCGTGGGGTAGGGACGGTGGCTGAATTGGGTGCAGGAGCCTTCTGCTGCTACTGCTACTGCTGTTGTGGGAGGCTACTATCGCCAGATCTTTAATGGCCATAATCTGATCAGCCGGTTCTCTCGTTTGTTCTCCCGCTTCAAATCTTTCAATTTTTCTACCTAAATTAGCTAGGCATGAACTATGAGGATGGAGAGATTGATGTCCTTGATATGCATTACTGTCCTACACTCCTTAAGGACCAAATTTGAAACTCCATTCACAAACTTAGCATGCGAGCCCTCTTGGCCTGGCTACCATCTCCGGAGTATATATTTAGATAACCCGTGACTCTAGTGCATATTCTTCTACTCATCCCAGCCCTGCTTCAGGTTCATGAATTTTTCCACCTTTTGCCTCCCTATGGTCCCGAGGGAAGAATCTTTCCAAGATAGTTGTAGCAACCCCTCCCATTCCACCGATCTTGCTCCCGCTGGTCTCCCCTCTTTTCCGTTGTTCGCATCACAGATCTTGGCTACCCTTTAGCCTGGGCTGTAGGCGCCTAAGTTGGCACTCTACGAGGAGATGACACCCATAATTTAAGTGGATCTTTTAATCTCATCCACGAACTCATGTTGGTCCTCTCACCTTTGATCCGTGGAAATCTAGAGGGTTCATCCGAGTGAAGTCTCGAACTCGAGCAACTGCTAAGGACCTATTATTATTGTTAGAATCACCGTTGGTTCACCCGATTGCAAATTGTCTCATGGGAGTAGCTGGATAGCAGCCCTGGAACTCTACGGTGGATAATAGCTGAGTCCTCCTGAAAGGCTGTTGGGGCTGGTGGGTCAGGTCAGTGAGTGTTACCGACCTTGCTTCCGTTACCACATCGAGAAGGCATGATTCACTAAAATTAAACATAGCACAACTTAGAGAACGATTTCTGAAGTGGATTTCAACGCACGATAAAGAGTATCGAACAAAGGAATTTTCCTAACAACATCTCAGCCTCTGTCATAAGTGTGGCGTGCTTCACCCATAAAAAGGACTCTACTAGATGCATCTTTCAAACATTCGAGGATACCAAACCTGTAGGGCTCGATACATGTTTGTCATGCCCTGAGTCTACACTCCCGACGGGACACGGTACTTGGAGTCACCCTAAGTCAGCCCATGGTCTATCAGAACCACTGGCATTTCGAGTAACTATAAATAGCGGAAGCTTTTATAGTAAAAATATAAAACATTTATGAGAAATAAGCTAAATCATAAAGAATCACCCTTAAACAAAGCTACAAGTCCGAAAAACTAAGTTTGTGTCTAAAAGCCAACTATAACTGATGAGTTACTAGACAAGGCCCCAACTAACTCTTAGGTCTAAATAAAAGAAACTAAACTAAAAGAATAATCTCCGTCCTCAAAAAGAGGCACTCACTCATCGATGTCGTTGCAAAACTCGAACGAGGTTAGCTAACGGTGTTGTGTCTGAGAACCTGCAGTTGTATCATAAAATGATATAGTATAAAAGGTATGCGTCAATACCTTGAATGTACTGAGTAAGTGAGAGAAACCATACACAAGAAATAAAAAAATTGAACCGAAAAGACATACAATGACCAAACTAAACCTTCCGAAACTAAATAACTGAAATAAATTGAGATGGTCTAAAAGACCCTGTCTATGGTCAAGGACATGCCCGAAATATAAGTTACTAGTCTGGAAATATTGTACTGAACTAATATGAATATACTAATTTGAGACTGAACTGAGCTAACTAGTGGGAGAGTCTATAACCGACATATAACCATATGAGCTAGACGTAGAGTCTGAATATATACACCCCATTTCTAGGCCCAATATACCTTGCCAGGGTATAGAGGAATGAACTGGGTGATCACAAGTCTGGGGCCATGAGGCCAATAAAAATATATCCTACCGGGCAACGTAGTTTTGGAAACCTCGGGGTGCGCTTGAACCTAGTCCGGGCCGTGGGTGCTAAGTCCTACTCCCACCGGATAGTCCTAGACTAACTACTAAGCTGTTAGCTCGAAATTGAGGCCCAACATTAGTTAGGAATACTATCTGGAAGAACCCTAAGAGTCTTATCGGATCGGATTCCGTAACTAGGTTCTAACACCGGCCGCTGCAGCTACTTATCCAAGCGAGCGTCATAATAACCGCTTCAAAGAGCAACTATAACTAAGCCGGGTTCCTAAGGCTGGTCAGAGATTCTTATCTGAAAGGCCATAACCGTTTCAAAGAACCACTAAAATCTGATATTAGGTCTAATTCTGATAACTGGGGAGGCACTATTGACACCTCAAGAATTTCGGTGGTCAAACCGATTAGCTAACATTTCGATTAACACCGAGTATTCTAACATTTTGATTAAAACTGAACTGCATAATTCTTCTGAGATTTCAATACAAACTAACCACATGGAAATTCCCCAACACTGATAGAATCAAGCAAATTCAATATTTAATCACTTATGCAATTCTAGTTTTTCTACATTGAAGAACTAGGGCTAGATTTCACTTTACAAGAACAAGCAACAACATAGTCACAAACTGGTGGAGAAATATCTACAATTAACATAAACAATATTCCACATGAGTTAAACGAAGTCTGACATGTACTTCTTCATTCAAAAGTTTCGGGCTAAAACTGATAGAGAAGACATGGAGAACTTTTATGACACAAGGGAAGAACTATTCCCTTGTTGAATTCCCACATACCTGGTAATGGAAATCCCTGAGAGAATTCCTTGAAAAATCTGAGAAGGATCAATCTTCCTAACTTCTGCTCTAAACCTTTCTAAGAGAACTTTACGTTGAACTGTTGAAGAGAAGAGAAAAAATGAGAGAAACTGTCGGTTTTCCCCCTCTAAAACTCCCGATGAAACCCAAAACGACATAGTTTGGGGACTAAGTAGGTTAGGAAATTACTGAAACACCTTTAGAAAAATCGCAGGAAAAACTGACTGCCTATCCCCACGAGTGACTCAACGGCTCGCGTGCCCAGTGACCACGACTCGTGGTCACAGTCGTCGAGTGCACTGCCAAAAAAAACCTATTATTGGTTACCACGAGGGACACCACGACTTGTGGTGTACCCAATGGCTCGTGGTGACCCACTCGTCAACTACACTGCCAAATTCTCAACTCCCAAAACTATACTGGACCACGGGTCACCTAACAAGTTGTGGCATTGACCATGACTCGTGGTGCCTAGTCGTTAGGTACACTGCCTATTTTTTTCAGTCTTCAAGTTATTCTTTACCACGGATCATATCACGACTCGTGGTCACACCCGTGGTCATCCCATTTTTTCCAAATTTTCAACCAAGTTCGGACCCTTCCCCACGAGTCACTTAACGACTCGTGGACTACCCCACGGGTCATAGGATGACTCGTTCTGTGATCTGGTGCAAAAAATCTTGTTTTCTCCATTTAAACTCTCGGGTCTGGTCTTAGGGTTTTCTGGGTATTACAAGCAACCATATCTGGAGAATATTGAGTAAATTTCAAAGCATATTCCTGAACTGTCATGTTATTCTATTTCAATTTGATAAACTTTGTTGCCTTTTCTTATCTCTACTCCATGACAAAAAAACTTGTCTAAGACGGTTTCCACAAACTCATCTCGATTCACTAGAGCTATGCTGCTCTACGGCCTTCCTTCCACTTCCTGAACCATATATGAGTGACCCCCTTTAGTTGGTAGGAGACCAAATTTGCACACTCCTCTCTGAAAATTCCCATAATCTAGGTGATCTCCAGATATCATCAATGAACTCTTGTGGGTCCTCGTCCACCTTCAAACCATAAAATTTCGGCGGATTCATCCTAATAAAATCTCACACCCTTATCACTATGGCATTCCTGTTAGGGTTCACGAGTGGAACCTCTTGATGGTTGACCTGTATCGTCATGGCCTGTGCTAATAGTTGAAATACAGTCCGAAACTCCGTATGGGTAACTTGTTCATTCATCGAGTCAGCTAGAGCTGGCTGATTCCTATTGTTGTTCCTCTTGTTTGCTCATCCGGAAGGCATTATCTGTGAATGCATAGAGCATGAATTAGAAGGGAAACTTGAGAGTGTACACTCTATCGCACGATAATAATCTAAAAGAAGGGAAATTTTCCTAAAACATTCTGTAGCCTCTTCCTCATAAGTGTAGCATTTTACACCCATTAAAAATACTCTACTTAGCATGACTTTCAAATATCCTAGGACACACCCAAATCTTAGAATCTAATACCAACAAAATCAGGCTAAACAACAAAAACGCACGATAAGGAATCAAAGAATAAAAGTTTCGTAATATGTTGTAGCCTTTCGAAGATAAGTTACGGATGACTCCGCACTGATCCTTGTACTTAGTGGGACCTATGAACCATGCTCTAATACCATGTTGTCATGACCCAAAATTGCATTGAGCCATAAGGGCACCCACTATCCCTGTAGGCAAACCTCATTCCCTTGTTAGACATTTAGTAATATAAGAACTGCGGAAGTAATGAAAAATAAGCATCTAACTTCTACAGGTGCGGAATAAACTAGTTTAAGACAACCCCAAGACCTAGTGACACTAGTACAAGAGCATCTACGAATACCAAAAAACTATGAAAAACTAATGTCATCATCTAGAAAGAAATAAGACAGGAAATAAAATAAGAAGTCTCTAGAATTTAGTACTCCCGAAGAGAAAGCAGCTCACCCTGAACTCTAACCACAACGTATCTCAAACCATGTAGCAACTCAAGTACCATTAGTACTTGATTCAGTTTCTACACGCAAAAAGGTGCAACAAGTATAAGGTGAGTACAGGAAACATGTGTACTCAGCAAGCTCTGATAACTGATGTCACGCCATGAGTCTACACCCTGGACGTAACACGGTACTTGAGGCCACAAGTGACCCCAAGTCAACCCTTGGACTATCATTCACTAGCATTCAGAGTATACATGCACAACGGAACTTAAAATAATACCATAAAAATATTTAAGAAAGACAAGTATGAAAGTAAAATATCCAAATATTTAAATAACACTGAATAAACTTAAAGTCATGATTGAAAACCATCAAGCTAAGGAGTTACTGGGACAAACCCCCAGCTAACTCTAAATCTAAACAAACTAATAAGAAACTGAAGAAAGAAGTTATGCCCTCGGGTGATGAGGACTCACACTTCAACTGCTGAGGCGGAATACTCTAAATTGTGACAGTTATCTATGTTGAGCCTGAGAACCTGTAGCCGTATCATGAAACGATACGGCATAAAAGACCCTGTTTGACGGTCAGGCATGCTCTAAGTCTGATTCTAACCTGAACTGAGCTAAATTGAACTGAACTGGATTGAACTATACTAAATTGGACTGACTAGTGGGAGAGTCTCTAACTGACATATAACCACGTGAGCTAGATGTGGAGTCCAATGTATACACCCCATCGGTAGGACCCAATATACCTTGCAAGGGTATAAAGGATGAACTGGGTGATCATAAAAGTCTGGGGCCAAACAGGCCAATATCTAAAACTGAATCCTACGCTGGCAATGTAGTTTTGGGAACCTGGGTGCATTGGAACCTCGGTCCGCTCGGTGCTAAGTCCTACTCCCACTGGAAATTCTATTCTGAAGTTCTAAGCTGATAGCTCAAAACTGGGGTCCAAGACTAGTCAGAGACGCATAACTGAAAGTACCCTGAGAGACTTATCGGACCAAATGCTGAAATTGGTTTCTAAGATTGGTCAGAGCTGCTTATCTAGAAGTGTCGTAACCGTCTAAAGAATAACGATGCTGAATTGGAGTCCTGGGGCTGGTAGCTATAACTGGAACGTCATGACCGCCTAATGGACTAATTAATCTGAGTTCTAAGTCTGTTTCTGATAACTGAGAGGCATTACTGACGCCTCGATGAAATCTAAAGTCAAACTGAGTGGTTGACAATTTCTGAATGGTTCTAAAGGAATCTTACATTTTTACTAAACTGAGCTACTGAGCAACTAATATAGATTTCAACTCATTCCGACAACACTAAAATTTCATAGCATGGAAACCATTCAAGAATTTAAGAGAAATTAACATCTGACAAGGCTAGAATCTTTCTCATACATAAGATATTTTGCTCAACATCTAAGTATTAAAATTTCAAGGAAATTCAGCCCAAAACATACTTCATTCAACAAACAGTAATTTATATGCACTGATCTTTTCTCAAAATTTTGGAATGGAATTCACTATTTCAAGATTCTAGGTAATTTTTGTACAAACTGCTGGAAAATCATATCAATAATAAAACGGATATCATTCTATAAGAAATTAACAAACAATGACATGCAACATCTTGTACTCGAAAATTTAGGGCTAAAAACTGATAGAAACTAGTAGAGGTTTTTTTGGGGGGGACACAAGGGAAGAATAATTTCCTTGTCGAATTCCTACATACCTGATGAAAATTTAAGAGAAAATTGCTTGGAAATTGAAGAAGAACTATCTACCCTAGATGATGCCTGAACTTCTCTGAGAGGAACTCTGCGTACTTTTCTTGGAAGTCTGAGTGAGGATCCAAAAGCGTAGAAAAGTCGAATTTTCCCTTAATGAAATTTTCTTAAAAAACAGTTTTGTCTCCGACCACGACTCGTACCACGAAGTCACGACTTGGGGTCACCTCTAGTGGTCACCTCACAACTTTTCAATCTTCTGAATTTGGCCACGACTTGCATACCATGACTCGTAGTACCATCCTACGGGTCATACTGCCTGTCATGGTACCATCCACACATACCAAATACGACTTACCTATGACTCCTCATCACGACTTTTTGCTACATCCTACGAGTCATACCATGACCCATGACGACACACTCTGACACCACTAATAATTTCACCACGACTCGTACCTCGAGTCGTCATGGTGTAAAATTCCAGGTTTTTCTGCAGTTTTCAACTTCAACTCCTGGGTCTATTCTTAGGCCCTTCTAGGGTATTACAATATTTCCCCCTTGGAAATATTCTTCCTTGAATGTAGGAAACAAACAGCAACCAAAAACATACAATTACCATATGCAAATACTGATCATTTAAGCCGAAAATTGACGGAATGACTACCCCCGAAAAGAACTACATAGCTGAACTGAATTCAGACATCACATACATATATCATATCATAAAACAAACTTGCATGCATGAACGGAACATAAAAAACTGATTAGAGGTCTGGGACAAAAACTGATACCTCAAACTGAAACTGGACCGGTAGGGAACAAGTGGGGGTATTTAGCCATCATATCCGCTTCAGCTTCCCACATAGCTCCCTCAATATGCTGATTTCTCCATAACACCTTTACTGAAGCTACTTCGTTATTCCTAAATTTACGAACCTGACGGTCAAGGATCTGGACTGGTACCTCCTCATAGGTGAGACTATCCTTGAAGTCCACACTATCCAATGGCACCACAGAGGTTGGATCTCTAATACACTTTTTCAAAAGTGATACATGGAAAACTGGGTGTACAACTGCTAGTTCTGAAGGCAACTCTAGCTCATAGGCCACCTTGTCGATACGCCGCAAAATTCTATAAGGTCCCACATACCAAGGACTGAGTTTTCTCTTCTTTCTGAACCTCATTACTCCTTTCATGGGCGAAATTTTCAGGTATACCCATTCATCAACTGCAAACTCCAATTCTCTTCTCCGCACGTCGGCATAAAATTTCTGATAGCTCTGGGCTATTTTCAACTTATCTCGAATGAGCTGAATTTTCTGCATTGCCTCGTGAACCGAGTCTGGCCCTATCAAAGTAGCTTCACCGAATTCAAAATCCCAATTACCCTTAAAATCAATTGCGCACGCTCTTAACATATCTTCCAGGGTCTGAAATGTTCACTCAGCTTGCCCATCAGTCTGCGGATGAAAAGTCGTGCTAAGCTTGACCTGGGTGCCTAGTCCCCTCCGAAAGCACCTCCAGAAGTGCGGGGTGAACTGTGCTCCCCTGTCTGAAATGATGGACAAGGGCACCCCATGATGTCTGACTAAATCCCGAACATAAAGTTTGGCATAGTCCTCCGCTGAGTCTGTGGTTTTTTGACTGGGAGGAAGTGAGTTGATTTATTCATCTGATCTACTAGCACCCAGATTGAGTCATGCTGCCAGCGAGTCCGAGGTAAACCTGTAATGAAGTCCATATTTACTTCTTCCATTTACACGTGGGTATACTGATGTCTTGGGTCATGCCTCCTAGCCTTTGATTTTCCACCTTGACTTGTTGGCAATTCAGGCACTTAGTTACGAATTCGGCAATGTCCCTTTTCATTTCGTTCCACCAGTAAATGTCCCTCAAGTCGCGATACATTTTAGTAGCACCTGGGTAAAGGGAGTACCTCGAGCTATGTGCTTCAACCAATATTTGCTGTCTCAACTCACCAACATCTGGCACACCCAACCTTCCCTAGTAACGGAGCACTCTATCTCTCCCTTGGGAGAAAGCCTCAACCTCCTTTTTGAGAACCGCTTCCTTGAGTTTAAATAGAACTAGATCATCATCTAGTTTGGATTTAACTTCAACCACCAGGGACGAATCTGACCCTCTTTGCATTACTACCTCACCTTCGGCTGAGTCTACTAGTTGCACCCCTAACCAGGCTAGTCTGTGAACTTCTTTCACTAGTTCCCTCTTGTCTTCCTCAATGTGAGCTACACTTCCCATATACCGTCTGCTTATGGCGTCAGCCAATACATTGGCCTTACCTGGGTGATAGAGCACACTCATGTCATAATCCTTTAACAGTTCCAACCACCATCTTTGATGCAAGTTTAGGTCCTTCTGGATGAACACGTACCGAAGGCTCTTATGATCTGTGAACACATCAACGTGAGCTCTGTACAAGTAGTTTCTCCATATTTTTAACGCGAATACCACCGCTACCAGCCCCAAGTCATGAGTTGGATAATTCTTCTCATGAACTTTGAGTTGTCTGGAGGCATAGGCTATCACTTTGCCCGGCTGCATCTGAACGCAACCAAGTCCAACTCTGGAGGCGTCACAATATACCACAAACCCATCTGTTCCTTCTAGAAGGGTCAAAACTGGAGCGGTCCTGAGTCAAGTTTTTAACTCCTGAAAACTCTTCTCACACTCATCCGACCACTAAAATTTCACCTTCTTCTGGGTTAACTTGGTCAGAGGGGATTCTATGGAGGAAAAACCTTCCATAAATCATCGGTAATAACCTACTAAGCCTAGGAAACTCCTGATTTCGGTAGGGGAGGTAGGTATGGGCCAATCTTTTACTATTGCAATCTTGTGAGGATCTACCTGTATCCCCTCACCTGAGACCACATGACCCAAAAATGTCACAGACTTCAACCAGAATTCACACTTTCTGAACTTGGCGAATAACTGGCGATCCCTGAGGGTCTGTAAAGCTATCCTTAGGTGATTGGCATGCTCTTCCTCATTTCTGGAGTACTCTAGAATGTCATCGATAAATACAATGATGAACATATCTAAGTACATCTTGAAAACCTTGTTCATCAAATCCATGAAGGCTGCTGGGATGTTCGTTAACCCAAAGGACATCACCACAAATTCATAGTGACCATACTGAGTTCTAAATTTTGTTTTCGGTATGTCACTCTCTATAACCCTTAACTGATGGTACCCTAACCTGAGGTCGATCTTTGAGAAAAAACTTGCTCCCCAAAGTTGGGAACAGATCATCAATTCTAGGCAGGGGGTACTTGTTCTTAACTGTGACCCTGTTCAGCTGACGGTAATCTATGCACATTCTGAGAGTACCTTCTTTCTTACGTATGAATAGCACTGGAGCACCCCAGGGAGAGATACTAGGTCTGATAAAACCCTTATCAAGAAGGTCCTTCAACTACTCCTTCAGCTCCTTAAGCTCAGCTGGAGTCATTCTGTAAGGAGGGATGGAGATGGGTTGAGTGTCTGGGAGGAGATCTATTCCGAAGTCTATTTCTCGTTTAGGGGGAACTCCGGGAAGATCCTCAAGAAACACATCTGGAAACTCACTGAAAACTGGAACTGACTGAACAGTTGGGGTCTTAGAGTTGGAATCCTTGACCCGAGCCAGGTGGTAAAGGCATCCTTTGGAAATGAGTTTTTCAGCCTTAAGGTAGGAAATAAACCTACTGTTAGGCACTGAGCTGCTGCCCGACCATTCTAATATGGGCTCATTTGGAAACTAGAACTTGAAAACTCTAGTTCTGAAGTCAACTGAGGCATAGTAAGAGTGTAACAAATCCATGCCAAGAATAAGGTCGAAGTCAACCATGTCTAGCTCTACCAGATCAACTGGAATGACTTTATTCTAGACTGATACTGGGAAGTTTCTATACACCCGGCTGACTCTAACTGACTCACCAACTGGGGTGGAGACTGAGAAGGGTTCTGATAGGACCTCTGGACTGGTGTTGAACTAAACTGCTATGTATAGAGTCACGAACAAAAGAGTAGCTCTTGGATCTAAGAAGGCATATACGTCTAGGTGGGAAGAGATGTAACATACCAGTAACCACGTCAGGTAAGCTTTCCTGATCCTGACGAGAAGAGAGCATAAAAATGATTCTAGCGCTGGCCGCCATCTGTACCTGATGAGTTGGCCAGCTGAGCTGGTCGGCCTGCTGGAGCTGCTGAGGTAGTGGATTGTGATCTCCCTTTCCCTGATAATGGACATTCTTTAATTTGATGCTTGAGCTGTCCACAACCGAAATAGCCTTCTCTACCTTGTAGACACTCTCCAGGATGATTTTTGCCGCATTTGGGGCATACTGGATACCTGTTCCCTGAACTTTGGGCTTGAGACTGAGTGCCAGATGACCCACCCCTCCGATCCTGGCGGGATCGAAAGGTTGGGGCACTGGCTGAGCTAGGTGATGGGGCCCTGTGCTGCTGTTGTAGGCGGCTACCACCGCCAGATCTCTAGTGGCCAAAGTCTGAATGGCCTGTTCTTGCCTGCTTGTGCTTTTGCTCCATATCTTTCAGCTTCTTGGCCTCAATATATTGAGCATAAACAATTAGGCTGGAAAGATCCATGTCCTTGATTAGCATTGCGGTCCTGCACTCTTTATGGACCCGATTAGATACTCCGTTGACGAACTTCAGCATGTGAGCCCTTGGCTCAGCTACCATCTCTGGAGCATACTTTGACAACCTGGTAAACTCCAGAGCATACTCCTCCACTATTTTATTGCCCTGTCGCAGGTTCATAAATTCTACCATCTTTGCCTCCCTCACTTTTGGGGGAAAAATCTATCTAGAAAAGTTGTGTGGAACTCCTCCCACTCCACTAGTCCTGCTCCCGCTGGTAGCCCCTCCTTCCACTACTCATACCAAACCTGAGCTACCCCTTTAAGCTGGTAGGCATCCAGGTCAGCACTCTCGGAGGAGTTGACACCCATGATACGGGTAATCTTCCTGACTTCACCAACAAACTCTTGTGGGTCCTCTTCCACCTTCGTTCCATGGAAATCCGGAGGATTCATCCGGGTAAAATCTCGCACCCAAGCAGCAGCTGTAGACCCATTTGTGGCTACTGGAACCACCTGCTGGTTTACTTGGTTGGTGACAGTTTGGGCAAGCAATTGAATGGCCGCCCTGAATTCGGCGGTAGATACGGATATGTCCTGAGGAGCGGTCGGAGCTGGTAGGGCGGGTCTGTTGGCGTTTCCGCTGCTGCATCCATTTCCACGTCGAGGAGGCATTGTTCACTGAAATGAAATAAAGCACGATTTAGAAGGACATTTTTGGAATTGAACTTTAACGAACGATAAAGAATATCAACAAAAGGGGATTTTTTTTCCTAATAACATCTCGTAGCCTCCTCGTCATAAGTAGTGTGCTTCACACCCATGAAAAGGACTCTACTCGATGCGGCTTTCAGATATTTCAAGGATACTCTAAACCTGGGGCTTTGATACCAAGTTTGTCATGCCCCGAGTCTACACTCTGGATGTAACATGGTACTTGATGCCACAAGTGACCCCAAGTCAACCCTTGGGATATCATTCACTAGCATTTAGAGTATACATGCACAGGAACTTAAAATAATACCATAAAAATATTTAAGAAAGATAAGTCTGAAAGTAAAATGTCCAAATATTTAAATAACACTGAATAAACTAAAAGTCGTGTCTGAAAACCATCTAACTGAGGAGTTACTGGGACAAACCCCCAGTTAACTCTAAGTCTAAACAAACTAATAAGAAACTGAAGAAACAAGTTATGCCCTCGGATGATGAGGACTCACACTTCGACTGCTGAGGCGGAATACTCTGAACTGTGACAACTATTTGTGCTGATCCTGAGTGTTGACACCCAAATTTGGCCCTCCACATTATTAATTAATCATTCAAGCTTATCTAATAACAACAAAATAAAATATTTATATTTACCTAATAAAAAAATTAATTATTTTTGACATTATTTCGCCATTTTACTTGGCAAAATATGCTAGTATATAT
>JACEIK010004058.1:95548-107726 GCA_018107945.1 Datura stramonium
CTATTTGATTAGTTTGAAATTAATTGATATAAAAAATAAGTGTTTAATCAAGTACGTATTTTATTTTGTCGATAAGATCAATTACGACTTAATTTTAATATCTAGTCCATTTTTTACAAATCATTACTTTTACTTTGTTAAGTTCAAGAAGCTTAATTTATTAATTGAATATTTAATTTATCTCAATTTCACCTCAAATTGATTTTTAAAGAGAGTTTTAGTTTTAGTCACTTTGAATATTCTATAAACATTTTGGTTAAAATTGAAATGACTTTAGCTATGATTTTAAATTCAAATTTTTAACCTCCAAAATCACCTCCCATGGTGTCACTCAAATCAGCCCAAAATTTCATAAACCCAAAAACCCAACACTAAGCAACCCAACCCACATTCCCTTTATTCCCAAAGACCAAATACCCCTAAACTACCCTTACTCTTTTATCGACAACCCCCAAAACAAGTAGACCCCTAATCCTTCTTCCATTACTAGGGGAAGATAAGTCAACCAAACACCCTCTAATGCATCCCATCATTTCCCCTGCGAGCAGGCCTATCCCTTTCCTGGAAATCCGTCGCAAAGAATCTCCACAACCCGAAGGTCTCTTCCCCTCTTTTTAGGGCTTCAGAGTTGAAACTCCCCCTCACTCCACTGCTAGCGTGAGAAGGAGGGGAAAGGACTCCATCTTAGTAAAATCAATAGGTAACTTTCTTCTCTGTTTTCAAATGGCATGTCCTGTTCTTGAATTTGAAAGGCTGCAATTTTAAATTCGAAATTTAAAATTTCAGATTGCCCCCATTTTCCCAAACCCCAGTGTTTGGGTTCTATAAATAGAACCCCCATGTTCATCTTAGAGGGGGGATTCTTTTTCGGATATTTTCGTATTTCTTAGCTTTAGGGTCCATTTAAATCTGAGCCTTAATTAGTCAGACTTCTGGTTAAAACTTGGTTGCTTTCTGTTATTACGAGTCATAACCGTGGTGAAAATTGATCTTCGACCCAACGTACCAATTCGCTGCTCATCAAAAGGATTCATTCTTTGCATATTCCGAGTTGAGTCTATTCCTGTGGCCCAATATAATTTTTCCTCCGGTAGAAGCCTTATTCAGTCAAGCATCAAGGGAATTTTCGAGTTTGAAAAGCTCAAATAATCGAGAAGCAATAGCTATACTGAAGGAGCCATAACAATGGGTCTTGTGCCCAAATACTTTATCTTCTTCTTCTCCTTTTATATTATGTCTATTAATTGTTGAGTTGTATGAACTTATTACTAACATTTTATTATTGTTTTTCTAGTTGGACCCCTAAGAAAGAGTGTGAATTAATTGCAGTCGTTAGTCGGGTATTTGATGTTTTGAACCAAATAAAAGCTATTTTTTATTCAGTTGCACTAACAATAAGAAAAAAAATTCAGAAGGGCAAACAATTTTCTAGCTTGGTTTCTAGCCCCTAAATCGATTTTTAGAAAATAGTTAAGTTTCAAGGCTTAAAAGAATTACTTAAATACTTAAAGAAAATTTATATCTTTATAGTTATTAAAGTAAATTTATATATTCATAATTGAAAATTCAGATTAAATGTGTTTAAACCAAAATTTTGTTTTATTTTAGACATTTCGAGTGACTCTTTTAAAGTTAACTTTTTTCTGCACCATAGCTGAAAATTATAAATTAATTCACAGGTTGGATTAATGAAATAATTCAAGTTCTATAAAGTGATTTCAAACAAAATTATTTTCTCAAACTTCTATTTTCAAACAAGTTATATACTTTTAGTCACAAATTATTTTAAAGTTCACCAGTCAATCGCATTTGCGGAGTTTCCGAGGTGCTTAACACCTTCCTCGTGAGATAACCAGAACCCTTACCCAAAACTCTGATTTTTTATTAAAAGGTTTTCTTAAAATTATCCTTTTTTAAATCGGTTTCCTAATTTTCCTAAAATTAGGTGGCGACTTTGTCTTCTTTCACAAAAGAGCCGAAGTTATGGAATATTTTCAAATGCGAGTTCAAGAACGGATCGTAACAGATAGCGACTCTGCTGAGGATTCATCTAGGTTCTAACCAAAAGAATTTTTCCTGACATATTGTGGATAATCTTTATTTGCTTTATTTGTTGTATTATGCTTTATCTGTTTATTTCTATATAAATTGTCATTACATTTCATGGCATTTTTTCGCCAAATGGAACAATATACTTTCACACAAGCACTAAAGCGGTTTTGCGAGTTTGCAGCCGTTTTATACTATAAAACCCTTTTTTGGAATTCAATGACAGTTTATTGGTTCGCGTGCATCCAATGGTTGTCATAGTTCCAGCCCAAGTTGTCCGTTTGGGTCCCCGGTCTTTCGAAAAGTCAAATCTAGTCAACTAGCATAGAGCTAAATCAAAACCCACTTTAGCGCATTGTCCTAAGTTGGCTTAATACCCTAGGAGTATTAAGTCCATTAGTAGTAGACCACCCTAGTAAAATACTCTGATCCAACTAATTATCCTTTCACATCTTCCAGAGCAATTATTAATACCAAGAACCCTTAGAAAACACATTACCATACACTACATATCTGAATCATGATTCTCTTCTGCCATAAGAGGATCTTTGCCTATTCTGAGCCAGTTGTAAGTATTTATGTCAACCACTGGTCATATCCGAGGATGATTGCGCTAATTTCTAAGTCTGATAGTTTTGTTTCATCAAGATGAAGCAACTGAGTCAGAAATCGATATCTACTTCCATTTAAGTCTTCAAATGGTATGCTTCATCCACTATTCTACAAATATTGTTCTCAAGAAAAATCTATAGAAAACAACTTATCTCCAAAAGTCTTACCATATATATTCATATATTCCCAATACATCATCAACTATCTATGTAACTCCTTATAAATATCTTGGTAGTTTCCATCGACAAGATAGTATCGATTCCACACGAAATCCTCAATAAACCTGTCTAACTGTAAGTCTTCCGATAATACATCCGTAAGTCACCTGGCATAACATGAACAATCTAACCCAGTGTAGATTACACGACTACCCCTATATTTCCAATAGTTACCCGAACTAAGCCCAACTATTCAAAAACTCACTACTCAGTTCTTTATAAGTTTATGTTTACCTATTCCATATTTCACCCAAGAATGTTCATGTGTTGTTGTTCCTGAATTCAAGGTTGAAATCCACAAAATCACCAACTCCGCGCCAAGGATCAATATCTGATGTCTCCTTTCTTCACATTTCTCAAGTCATACTAATCACACAATTCTAATAGAACTTCACGGGATTTGAATATATCAAAGTATCAAATATGTGAACCTCTTATGCTTACCCTTAACACATTTACCACTCTAAACTCTTCGACACAAGGAGTGTGGTCTCATACTCCATACCTCTAAATCAGAAAGAACTGAGACAACACCTAGTTACGTCTTTAACAATCCCTAAAGGTAAAAATGGTATTGCAATTCATGTTCACTTTCTTTTGTTGCACAAGTTCTTCCAAATAATCCATAACTGATATTTTAATTCTTCTTATCTTACCAATCCACACTTCAATATAGTCAACTACCACAAATATAGTCTAACGTAGAAAAACCTGATTTATGATCCAAACCATATAGATAACGCCCTTTACCTGATCAACTTTAGCCCATTCACATAAGGATGTCATGTTACCACACACTTTAATGCACTACAAATCATCTTTCTATTGATCTTATCATGTCAGTCATCTGAACCTCACCAATTACGAAACTCAAAACCACCATGGAACTTACCACAACTCCTAGCTATAATGTTCATAGAATTTCTCCTCCAAGCATATATCAGAATAATACATGATAATATCACCATAATTTTAACAAGATCCAAGTAATAAGGTTGTTCTGAATTTAAGTCCCCTTTTATGAAGATAAACCCCTAACCTTCCAAATTAAAACAGATATTCTAATCCTTATTTCCCCAATGTCAGATTCCATTTTCAATCATATTTACCTTTATAAACTAAACATCCTTCAAATCTACTTGAGGATTATTTTAGAATACCATAAGTCTTTGTATAAAAGTTGAGTCAATCATAAGAGTAGTAATAAACCGCAAATCTTGGGCATCTGAAGTCTTCCCTACCTTATTCGAATCTTTTAAATTGAAAAACCTTCCAAATTAGTCGCATTACAAGTACAACCCATCACAAAGTCCCCTCACCAAAGTACCTAACAATACCAAAATAATACCTCAAACCACCAACGCATTGGTTGTAATCTGTAGGACAATTCCCAATCACTAAACACACATTCCTGCTAACATTCTCATATGCTTTCACGTAAGCCTGCCTGTTAAGAGCACCCTTTATCCACAAGCTCCTTAGCCCAACACTGATTCACTTCCCTTGGCCTCAATTGATCTAACTTTTCTCAATTAAATCTCTTAAATATTCTTCACAATATGAACTTGTTAACACCTACCATTGATCACCATTTTAAATGCCCTTATTAACTGATACCTTGCTCTAGCGTTCATAAGTGATGATTGTTTATGAATAGCCACTCTTTTGTCTTTTCGCTCCTAACTAGAACATTTCTGATATACCATATGATTATTTCCTTCAGTCCTCATACTGCATAGAGTTGTATCAATAGTGATAGTAGAAACTTTCTAGTTCTTTAAAATTGAATGCAATGTCGATCTCATTCTTCTAAATCAGTGAAATATCCTATACCTCCTCAAGTAATTGACTTTTACACTTGTTAAAGCCAACCCATTTTCATTAGTCAATTGCTTTACCCAGTTAATTTTGCTCCATGATAGCCCACTAGATCCATCACTTTCTACACCAAAATCATTGAGAAGGTCATACCTAGATCACACCACACATTTCTACACATCAAATAACTATGATGCATTATGCAAATCAGCCAGTCTCTGACCAAAATGGCATGTATCCTTGTCTTCATCTCAAGCAAGCTTGCAAATATTCTCCTTATTAAAGAATCACCACTGTATATTTCCATAAAATTCGATCATAATGGGAAATTTCTCCCACTCATATTCAGTTCCTTTTATAAACCTAGTCCATAATAAACATTTTCACACCTCGTGGCCCTAAGCAAGTAGACGTTCTAACTGGTGTATCATAAAATTCAAACCATTCAAATTCTCTTTGTTTTACCTCTACTTCATAAGAAAGAAGGAAAACACCCTGCATACGAACCTCAAAAGAAATCATACTACCTCAAACCTTATTAGAAGAAACCCCTTTTTTCCCATGCTTTACAACTTATCCTCTTACCTGATCCGCTGGTCCTCCACAACTTTAAACCTTCTTTAAGATAAAAGTACATGTACTTATTTCATCACTGGAATGTCGAATATTTGTTGATACACTCATCCCATAAGATTATAGTATAAATTTGATCTCTGTCAAAATATTTTTCTTCTCATCATAACTAGGGAAACCCAACCTTGTTATGTCAAGCCTCCTCAATTGTAGTCTTCAAAGTCACAACATTTATTATCTAGCAATGTCACTACTTGTACAATTCTCATTCGTCAACTCTTTCCCCAAAACCAACTATGCCATATATGTATTTCTTTTATTATTGAATAACTCATCATAGAAGATAAGGTGATCATGAAGTTCTTCACTCATCATTCGCATTTCCCTACGAATATTACCAAACTGAAAAAAATTCAAATCACAACCTCATACAATCTGCTACAAATCATAGCTACTATCTAAATCTGACCATACATCCCTCAGACTAGCCTACCTATTCCTTCTTGATACAACCTCTTGCTCCATACTGAGCGATGTCATCATCAACTATTTGCGCACGAATTCAATAACATGTCCTCACCATCAATGAGAAAATGAAATAAAGAGATTTAAAGAATCAGGCTGAACAAAAAAATGCACGATAAGGAAACAAAGAATAAAAGTTTCCTAATATGTTGTAGCCTCTCGAAGATAAGTTACGGACATCTCCGCACCGATCCATAAGACTCTACTAGACTCTGCTCTTGTACTTAGTGAGACCTATGAATTGTGCTCTGATACCATGTTTTAATAACCCAAAATCGCATTGAGCCATGAGGGCACCACCATCCCCTTAGGAGAATCCTGTTCCTATGTTAAACATTTAATAAATAAGAATTGCAGAAGTAATGAAAAATAAGCAACTAACTTCTAAGGTGCGGAATAAACTAGTTTAAGACCAAAACAACCCCAAGACCTGGTGACACTATTATAAGAGCATCTACGAATACCAAACAACTCTAAGAAACTAAAGTCACCGTCTAGAAGAAAACAAGACAGGAAATAAAATAAGAAGTCTATAGAATTCAGTACTCCTAAAGAGAAAGCAGCTCCCCCTGAACTCTAACCGCAACATATCTCAAACCATGTAGCAACCCAAGTACCATTAGTATTTGATTTAGTTCCTGCACGCAAAAAGGTGCAGCAAGTATAGGGTGAGTACGGGAAATACGTGTACTCAACAAGCTTTGATAATTGACCCTTTCTAGAAGTGATGACGATGTATAATCTTAATAATTCTTTTTCAACAGTTATAAATATACAATAATAATAATTTACCCCAATAAAAGTTTATGGATTTAATATCTAACCATTAAGCAAATAAAACATATATTATTCGAAGTCAGTTACACTACTGATGATATCACAATATACCTCAATATCGTCATCACATCAGCTACACCACTGATTATATCATAATGAGTCTCAAATACAATAAGTCAAATTGATATCACAACCATCTCAACACTTCAACTCTCAACTCAATATGAAATGCAATGAAGATGAAATTTAATGCAATGCAATGCACTGGCCAAGAACCTATATATACCCGCTTCCTCTGTTGGATAGAGGGACCCATGGGAGACTCGCAAGGTCCATATACCTGTCGGAACAATTTTTCCCTCGGCAATCACACATGTCGGAACCATTTGTCATCGACAATAACACACACCAGAACCATTTTCCATCGACATCACAAGAGTATGAATTTTCACAAAATAACTCAATGGACACTATTAGTCAATAATCATCATGCAACAATAAGAGTGGTATGAGTATGTATGATTAACACAAGTTCATCAATAACCACAAAATCAAGGATCTTCAAGTCACAATCAAGTATCAAGTAGTGCGTACGTCTTAGTAAATTAATCACATCACAAATTGTGGAATATCATCATACATATATCAACTTCGTGTAAACATACCCATATCATTACACCGATACCCATATAAATGCTCGTCATCTCATTGATACGAGACCCCCTTATTGTCCATTATCCTTAAATTCATTTAAAATATATAAAACTAACACCTCAAAGAATCAAGATATCTCCACTTGCCTCAAACCGAAGCCCAAGCGTCAAATTATGACTTTTTCCTTCTGTAACTCTTCTAAATGATCTAAATATGGTCAAATATGTATTCTACATAAGAAAATAAAATCATGGACACCCATATTGATATACTTCTATCTCAGGCCCAAAAAGTCAACCCCGAGCCCGCAAGGGCAAAATAAGAATTTTATTTGAAAATCATGTTACCCATAATCTAAAGAACTCAAATATGAAATTTCATCCAAAACAGAGCTCAAATCGACCTTGAATTCATTAAAATTTGATTTCTTAACTTTAGGCTCAAAATCCCCAATTTCTGTGCTCATATATGGTTTTAAACGATGAAATAGTCGATAAAATTAGAAATTAAATCTCAAAATAGATTTATCCATAACATAAGAACCTTAAAAATCAAGTCCGAATTGACCTCCAAACCAATGAAATATGATTTCTAGATCTAGGGAAAAAACCACCAATTTTCCTCTAATAAATTCACGGATAAAAATGAAAACCAACTGAAGATATTATGGAGAAATACCAAAATAAGGATTAGATACTTACTCCCTTGTTAAATAGAGAAGAATGCTAAAAAATCACTCAATTCCGAGCTCTAGAACACTAAATATACTCAAAATACCAAATAAACATAGTCTCTATAAAAGTACACTGCTCAGATATTTATATAGGGTTGCACCAGCACTGCACCAGTAACTTTAATTTTTACTAAAATGGTCATAACTTCATCATACGAAATGTATTCTTTTTTCTATAATTCCTAAATAATGATGCAGACATACTCGTTCAATCAAAACTCCATTTGGTGCTCATTTGCCCAGTCAGATATCGTTTTTTCTCGTTTAAGAATTATTTTATCTTTTGTGATAAAAACCTGATCTTGACTTATCAAAATTGCACCAAACTTTTCAGATCACTCCTATAATTCATGCTAAGAATTTTGGAAGTCTCGAAATAATTTTTCAATCTCTGGAACTAAAAAATGAGCCTCTGTGTTGTACATTTTATGCTTAAAATCATGCTAAAACACACAACATTCAAATCTACCTAAAACTCATTGGAATTAAATCAAAATTTGTGGACAAGTCCAAAATAATCGTACAAACCTGTTGAAACTTTCAACTCCTTAATCTGAGGTCATTTAGTTAACTATTTGATCGAGGTCAACTCTTAACTTTAAATTCCACTAGAATGCAACTCAAGTGTCTGAAACTCATCTGGAATCCTTCGGACACAAACCAAATATACAATTCAATCATAAAACACATTCCGAATCTGTTGGAGTCATCAAATCACTGATATAAGGTTGTTTTGACCAAAACCATGGTCAAACTTAGCTTCCTTAAAGCTCATAAATTCAACTAAAGACTCAAATCACTTCCGAACACCTCAAGATCCATGCAAACCATCCAACTAAGTCATAAATCACCATCCAGAACTAAGAGAGCTTGCCAATTCTAAATTCGAGCTCGTTAACCTAAAATGTTGACTTTGGTCAAACCTCTCAAATTTCAAACCTTCCAAAATCAAGAATCTCATCCAATCTTCATTAGATCATCTCGGGAATTGTGTCATCCATCTCCAAAAGTCATAAATAACAAAATAAAGATACGAAAAGGTTCAACCTAAGGAAATGGATCAAAAATTACAAAATGACCATGTGGGTTGTTACACTCCTAAAGCCCGGTCTATAACCCTATTGGGAAGGTGCTCATACCTTACCAATGGTAAGAATCATGATTGGCGTGATATCATTCATAAGTTAAAGGAGACACTCTCAACTAATGAAAACCCCTGCATGAGCCCATTAAGACAAGGGAAACACTCTCAACTAGAAAGGATCCCATATTCCTCGGGCAAAGCGAAAAACTTTCTACTAACGAGGATCCATTATCCTATGGTGGCACGTAGTTCTGAGACCTAGGAGTGCTAGAACTCCGACCTACTCGGTGCTAAGTACTACTCCTAAAACATACATAGTCCTCATATCATAATCATGAAACAAACATAGTTTTGCATGGGCTAGTTAGAAATCATAAAATTTCTAAATTACTCAACTTACGTGAACTAGCCATGAAAAATAATGTTAAGAATTCAGTCATGATACATAATCTTGACAACCATGAAATGTATACATAACTGAGTAAATCATCATAACTTGAAAATAGACATTCATGAGAGTTTTTTAAATAGAAATAATGTAATTATAATCATAAACATAAATAGAATCATGAGAGAATTAATTTCATAACAGATCATGGAGTTTTTCATCAAAAAGGGTCTAACCCTAGAAATTCATGAAAATCATAGTTGGAGACTTGAAGGAATTAAAATCATGTAATTGAGTTAGGGATTAGGCATGAGGGTGGAAGAAATCCCCCATTCATGACCTCATATACCTGGTCTTTAATGAATTCTTTCTTAGACTTGAGACCCAAGAGAGTTGAGATGAAGAAGAACTCTAGTTGCTTGAGAGCCTTGAGAGATTTGATCTTCAATCTACTGTGTTTTCGAGAAGAATGAGAGCTTAGGCTAGGTAAAAACCCTCTAATACACCCTTTAGAAACACCAAAATGACCTAGTTTAGGAGTTAAAAGCATAAAAAATTACTAGGATGCCCTTATGAAATCGAGAAAAACTATCCTGCCAGCCTTCACAGGTCGTACCACAACTCGTGGTGACATAGCACAGGTCGTGGTATGTAATTCATGACTTTTGGGTGAATTAAAAGCTTGATAAAACTCTTACCACAGATGCTCGGTGCAAGTCATACCTTGATACCATGACTCGTGGTGATTAGGCATTTCTTGTCCGTCAAACCTGACTGTGCTTCACTAAACTGGTCATAATTTTTTACTCTGAACTCCGACTGACACAAGGTTGGATGACTTGGAAAGAAGAATCAAAGTACTTCAATTTGATATGCTAGATCACCCAATGTAAGATGGGAGTATGGTCATTTAAAATTGACCCTTGTAAGAACTTATGTGGAAACTCAATCGGTAGGAAAGCTCTCAACTCAACTTTATGTTAAAGGTTCCTTATGACCTTAATTTGTATCCAATGTACTTCTCACACTTTAGAATAGATCTTAACACCTTGTTTTCATAAAATTCATCCGGTTCGGGTCTATCCACATAACTAGAATGGTTTCAAACTTAGCCCAAAAGTATGAGGCATTATAATATCTCAACTCACAATTGAAACAACGATTCGTATTATCATATCACGGATCATGGTGATTATTATTATCATTGGTCTTGGTACAATTCGTACCACACCATCATGAGTCGTACTGAGGGAAAATTATAGTTTTTTCGCTGGTTCATACTCCATATATGGTGTCTGGTTTTAAGAATTTTTGGGGTGTTACACAATACCATGGCCATCTTGGAAAACTACTCCCTCATATAAATGAGATGACAAACTATGAGAAACTCAATCATGAATGCAGTTACAAGTCATAAATTTTCTATTAACTAATTTCTTGTCTCATATTTCACAACCACAAATCAACAATTTTATTACTCAACACGATATTTAGGCAATCCTATAGCATGTTTTATACAATAAATCACCATTCAAGCTAAGTCTAAAGAAAGTAAGTTACAGCTTACCTTAAAGGGTCGAGCAAATGCGCCATAAACCTCCGTAACACCGCCTTTTTCTTGTGATCTGCATTTAAAAGTTCCCAATCTATTAGAATCATGTTCTATAAGTAAATATGAGTCCAATGATATTCATATTATAATATAAAAATTCAGATTGAAAATTGGTTCCAAAAGTCAACCCCGAGCACCGAGAGAGAATCTGAAATTTTCTTTCACAATCAACTTACCTATGAGAAAAAAAGCTTATGCGCTGAAAATCAGCCAAAACCAAGATTTATATAACTCCAAATTCATTAAAAAAAAATCAATTTCTAAACTTAGGGAAAAACTCACCAATTTTTCCTTCCCCAACATGGACTAAAGCTCGAGATCCAAGACAAAAAGGCGGGGAAATACTAAATTAAAGTTAGAAACTTACCCCTTTTCAAAGATGAAGATATCACCCAAGAATTGCCAAAATCCGAGTTGTAAAACTCCAAAAATGGTGAAATAAAGTGGAAGATCACAGAAATATCATTGTTTAATTGCTGAAGCCTGATAGATGCGATCTCACTGCCTTGGCGCAATTGCGTGAAATTTGGAAACTTAGCGCGACAACATGCCTTGCGCGTCGCTAGCTCTGACCAGCATGCCTGCGCTTCTGTGTGATAGCTCCAAACTTTCCTTGAGCGCGATTGTGCTTGCACCTGACACCATAAATTTATATTATGTTTCGAAACTTGGTTTCAAAATTTGGACCTCACCCCGAGACCTTCTAGACATAAGACAATAGAGCAAATCAATCATAAAACATGATCTGGACCTGGAATCATTAAATCACCAATTAGAGTTCATCTTGACTAAATATGGATCATGGTCAACTCTAAAATTAAGAAAGGCTAGAATTCTATTCAAGGGTCAAAATCATTCCTGAGCGCCTCTGAAGCCTTCCCAACATCCGATTAAATCAAAAGTCACCCTCCATACCTAGTAAAATTGTTAGAACTTGAACTCTACCTCATTACCCTCAAATGTTGACTTTGGTCAAATTTATTAAAGCCTCGTTTGTTTTCATTAAGATTAAGACATCAGAATTTGAATGCACATCTGAATGATTAAGATGTTGTCTCTAGATTTGAATATTGAATGATTAATACTATTTATTTTTCAACATCTGAATATGCATGTTTTATTTATTTATAAATAT
>JACEIK010004058.1:131385-141555 GCA_018107945.1 Datura stramonium
CTATTTCTATTTTTCGGAAACCTTTTAAACCTTTTAACTTATGCATCCATGCACCTTCTCCTTAGAAAGAAAATTTTATAGAAATGAAAACTTTGGGTGTTATGGTCGTGTATATGAGACTACGAGCAAGAAATAGTATAAATCTTTTCCCCTTTAGCAAATAAAGTAATTTTTATTTAAACTCAATTTCCTCAACTCAACTTTTTAACACAAAAATAAATAAAATTCATGAAAAAAAATAATCATCTTCCTCAATTTGAACTTCTCGTCGGAGAAATATTGCCACACTCCTGCACCTTTGTAAATCAAAGGCCAAATAATCTGCTTCACTATTTTTTTAGATTTTGGGAAAAGTAATATATTATGCATATATAATTATAATTCAGTTGAATTATTCCTACAATTATTTTGATTAAATTAAACTAAATATAATTAATTTTAAAAATTATAAAATCAAATTAAATAAAATCAAGTAAAAATTAATTTATTTAATTAATTTAATTTAATTTGTCAATTTAATTCGATTTTTTCTTAAATAGAGAATACCACTGGTACGTATATCGTAATCGAAACGTCGATCCGGAAAATTGGCAGCACTAACTGAAGGCATCAACCGACAGCACCGACAACGACTTTGTTAAACTAATAGTAATTCTGAACTACATATGGTACGTGGTAAAATGGAGNGTTTTGGAAGGATGGGAAAAGGAAGTTTTGTATTTGAGTAATAGTACAAAAGAAACAAAGGAAAAAGTACATATAGGTTGATGTTTATGTTCAATATTAATCTTTCAAGTCAAAACAAAAAAAAAAATCGTTTTTTCTTCTGTATGATGAGAGATTTCCTTAAAATCCCTGTTTTTCTCCACCTGGTAGGCCAAAAAGCACCATAGTTAGTTTTGATTATAGGAATAAAGTATTCAGCTAAAAAGGATAAAAGTTGTCTTCCTTTCAGTTTATTTCTTGTTTGAATTTTTATAGTTACCAAAAAAACTTTTGATCATCTTAGCGAAAAAGAATAGTCAACAAATTGGGGAATTCGTTTTTCAACATATATTTTCCTGTCATTTGACTTTCTATTAAAATTGGAATTCAAATAAAATTTTATTCCGACTTTTCACATTCATTTTTCTTCAATTCTATTTGAATTCCAACTGTATAAATAAAAAGACTTTTAGGCCAATCTTGTACTAGTATTAGGATTGTGATCAATTAAATATTCTAAAGTCCCGATATTTATTATCTATCAGAATTGGACCATAACAGAATTTCAGTCTATACCGGCACCATAATATCAAATTGGGAAGGTAGATCAAAATTAAAAATTGATAAAAAAAATCATAGATATTAAGCTTATGTAAGTAGAAAACAAAAAAATATCTATTATCAGCTATGAGTCTCAGAATGTGTGTAAAATATTCAATATTTATATTAAATTTTATTTTATAATGATTAAGTGAGTTGATATAGACCAGCTGGTTGTACGAGTCGTTGAGGTCTTGCTGGTCAGTGATTTTGGCTAGGAAATAAATAGAACATCAAAAGACGTGGTCATTTTCCAATTCAATTCTAGAATTTCAAAATCGTCAAATTTCTTGAATAGCAGAAATTAACTTCTTTTTTTTTTTTTTTAATAGCAGCCTTAACTCTTTATAAATATTGAAGGGAAACAGCACAATTGATTGACCAGAAGAAAGTCGAGTAGTACATAATTGACTAGTCAATGCTTTCTTACCCATTGACTTGGAAGGATGTGTCTTAATTTCCTTTCTTTTTTTTCAAAGTGCTTCCGGAAAAAATATTTTTAATGAGAAATAATTTGTGTTTGGTTAATAAATTTAAAAAATATTTTTGAGGATAATAAGTGTTTGTTCAAATTTTTAAAAAGTGTTTCTAAGTATATTTCTTTAAAAGTGCTTTTGGCGAGAATTTTTTTTTTTTTAACTTCTGAAAAATAGATTCTGCTATTTCATAAAATCACTTATTGTCTTTTAAAAATTTAATTAAACATCTTTTTTTTAAAATAAAATTAAATATTTTACTAAAAAATAAATAATTTTAACATTTCAAAAATTTAATCAAATAGACTATTAAGGACCACATGTTTGAACATTTTATTGTAAGTAACCAATTAATGTTTTCTATAGAAAATCACCTCCGAACGTCTTGGCAGTGTAAATATTTTTATATAAACTCTATTTTTTAAGAAGAAAAAAATTAATTTTGATACATTGGAAAAACTAAAAAAAGAAAATAGTTTTTCAATGAAATAGAACTTATACTCGAAAGCTATTAGTTCAAAAGAAGATTATCCGAGGATAATATTTATCCTGGGATGATAGATAATGGGATAGATGATCTTATGAATTTGGAATAATTCTTATCCTGATTTAGTTAATACCCATGACCAAACATTGAACAAATTTAATCTCAAATGTAATTTATATTCCCTTCATTTCATTTTTCTTGGTCTTATATTAAGAACCTGTTTGGTCATGTCACATTAAACCATAATATAAAATCATACAAAATGAAGTTGAAATTTTATTTGGACATATAATTTAAAATTCTTAGGTTATATTTTATTTTACGAATATAAAAACCTCATAAGTTGTAAATACTATAAAAAAAAATTCAGTTCTTATATAATATTATCAAATAAGTAAAAATTCATAACAAAATATAATACTCTTTCATACAATCATTTTGAAAAAAAATACAATATTTGTTGATCGAATTTTTTTTCAATAAAAAAATAAAATTAAACATGAGTTGTACTATACTACTTTTTAATATAATTCTCACATATATTACGAACAATCTCCTCACGTTGAGCATGCATTTCTCGATAAGATGACCTAGAAGATGAACCAACATTGTTACTTTGAGTCGTTTGTTGGTTAATATTATTAGTAACTCTATCATTATATTCATATTCCGTGAATATTTCATCACTCCTTTGGTATTCTTGCAACAAATTATGTAACACTACATAAGCTATATCCGATATAAATGGTTGACAAAGATTGGTAATAGTAATAATATCACGAACAATTTTTATTTATATCTGAAATAAATGATTGTTATATATGAAATGGTGAGTTTTTTTATTTACAAAATATAAACTTGTGGGTTAAATTTTATATTTGAAAAAATTCATTTCATGATTTGAAATTTCATATCAAAGTTTTTGATAATTTGAAATTTTATCTTATAATTTTAAATCACGAAATAAAATCACATGCCCAAGCGCCTACTAAAAAATATATTTTTCTTGAGTTTAACAAAAAAAAAAAATTAAAATTTTCTTTTTAGTCGTCCATTTTAGCATATCAAGAGAATTTTTTTTTTAATACTATTCATATATTAAATAATAACATAAAATAAAAGTAGTCAAATTAAATTTTGAAAATATAATAAATAAAATAAATCTTTTAAGAAAATTAAGCAGAGTGTCAGTCAAGTCAAAGTAGGTCTAATTCTAAGTAAAGTGAAACGGGGAGAGTACTATGATAACAACCTAACCCACCCTTGTTATAAAAACGTGGCAAAGTAACATTAGCAAAAGAGAGAGAAGATAAGCAATTAGATAAAGCATTTTCTTTTCCATTTTGGGGTCGACAAACCAAGTTCTCTATACCTTATATCTTGTAAAGTGTTTTGTTTATACACCAAACCTACAACAAACATAGGGGAAAGTTCCCAAATTACTACTCATTCTGACTTATTCCTTCGATTTCCCTGAATACATTTGAATCCTTCTGGACCATTACAGCTCTTGAAGATTGAATGTTGATGATTCAAACTAGAATGGATGGCCTTATTTGACCTTTCAAATGTACGGAAGCAGGAAACACACACACACAAAAAAAAAAATATTCATGTTTCCTTGAATATGGTAAAAGTAGGTAAGACCACCTAAAAGAATATGGCTGCCACCTTCTTAGTCTAAAACGTACGTCATGGAATGAAAAATATTCTTTTTATTAAAAAAAAAATTTGAATGATATAATGTTATAGGGCGGATCCGAGATTTAAAGTTATGGGTTCTAGAGCAGCCTCAAGTTAATATACAATACTAATGTCAATATGTATATAGGATCTGAGCAAAACCTATTGAGTTAAACGTGGAAAGACATATTATATGGTAGATCCGCCCCTGGCTATAGGTGTTTATAGAAAATAGAGAATACAACGTTAATGTTAGAGATGCGGAAAGATTGCAACTGCAAGAGTGCAAATGATATACTTACAAATTTAGCACAAGTCAAAGTTCAAAAACAGGACTGCAAGAGATGACACATTAGGAAACTAACAAGAACACAATGCTCCTTTGTAAGCAAGCAGGAATTATCCACTTCTATTATGTTGTGACTAGCAAAGTTTTCAGAGTTCCTATTCTTCTTTTTCTTTCATCTAGAGATTAGGTAAGCATTCATGTTTGAGAGCATTAAAGTGACTGGTAGGTTCTCTTGATCTCCAACAACAGCTAATAAGCACCACTTATCCTTCTTTTATTTTTTTATCAAGTATAAGCACCATTTACTTTATCAGTAAAAGGATACAAACTAAACAAAGAACTCCATGATTTTGTATGGTGCTTTACCAAACAACACAGGCAAATTGTCATGCCGCGAGAACTTCCAGTATTATAGTTGGAAAATCATGAAGAATTGTTTTCATTTCACTGATAAGAACCTTAACTTGTAAGCAGTAAGAAGACAGCAAAGGAAATACTATAAATTATATATTGTTAATGGAGTTTTGAAATCTAGTTTACTCCACAGTATTCTTTGTTAGGAATATTGCCTTCATTGTTCAGATTATATTAAGCACCTGACAAGAGGCACCTGCAAGGATAATGAAACTCTGTACTCATGATTTTGATGGCTCGAAAATTTCTGAGTAAAACCAAAAGCACCAATTCAGATATGGACAAATGGAAATAAAATCTAACATATGGAAGAAATACAACAAGACTGCGCTTACAGGACAGGAGCATTCAGGCAGAGGCAGAGACTATCATAGATACAGCTGATCTTCCCAAAATTTTCTGCTTTGTGCGACAATACATGAACTCCAATAAAACCAGAATGCCAGAACCTCAGCTCCTAAATGACTCCACAAAAAAATTCAAAGAATGTCCTAAGATTCTAATTAGTGAAACTTATATCCTTTCACTGAGATCTTCTTCTTATGTGTTGTGAAACTTGGTACCCCTCAAAGAAATCCAAGACAGCAGTCTCGATGTCCTCACCAGAATACTTGATATAGTTTTCCGGATGCCTCCCACTCTCAATATGACTCCTGAACCTTCCAAGAAATGATCTATAAGCTGGAATCAACTTCTCAGATACAGAAATACGCAACTCCTCCCTGAGCTGAGTATCTGGTATCAACCAGGTGGACTGAGTCCTGTGTACCTCTTCAAACATAGCATTGAAGGTCTTAAACCGCTCTCTCAACGCACTCTTAGACACCCCAGATGAAAAACTGCCTTTAACATGTAAACCCTCATCTCGTAAACAATGCAAAACATTCACCCAGGTTGATCTCTGGTAGTTTGTAGCTGCTTGTCTGAATTTCCCTGTTAATTTCCTTAGACAGTCATCCCCTACCATCTCCCTTAACTCAGGTGACCCTTTAATCTTCTGAACAATATAATGTACATTGTTCATCATAAATAAATGTGCCAATGAAGTATCTCTATAGCACTTAGACTTACCTTCTAAATTGAACTGCAAAATCACGGCAATCCAGATCAAATGAAGCGCCAATGGGGTCTGTGATTCTAGCTCCGCAAAATCCATATCAGGGGTGTTAGGATCACTCGAATACCTTGACCCTGTTGACGGCTTTGAGACAATCAATTCGGACATAGTCTGTTTGTAGTCCGAGATTAAACTTATGTAGTTCATGACATACCTAGTCAAGGGATGAATTGTCCCTCCAGGGACAGGAACCTTGGAAGGTTCTCGAAGCACTGCATTTTCAAATTCAGATAATATCCCTCTTGCAGCCTCCGCTAACCTAGATAATATCTCTACAGCTTGAACCCTAATTGACTCTGAAGATTTTGAATCGAAAACAATCTCAATATCCACCAGTAAATCCGATAAAGCATCATGAAGATCCAATATCTTAAACAACTTCTCCGGTGATCGCCTGCTAATGCTAATGGCTTCAGCAAAATTGAAGAGCTGAATAGCTGGACCTTTAATTGTCTCCATGAAACAAGCATCGTCGGTTGCAGTGCCTAAACCTTCGAAGATTTGTTCACAGAGTTTCTTCTCACTAGCGAAAAGTATCCGAACGCACACTTTTGCAGCTCGTATCCATCGCCGGATCTTAGTTTCTAGAGTTTCCCATTCTAATCTCTGGATGTCTCCGATGCTCAACTTCTCTATTCCAAGTTTGCGGAAACTCGAGTCCACTGCTGACTTGCGTACACTGCCATACACCTGAATACACTCCCGAAGGTATCCGGCCAAAATCATTCGCTCGGCGATGCAGCGGAGATCGTAAATTGCATCGGAAGGCATCAGATCGATTTCACGAATGCTATTAGTAGATCGATAGCTGCAGCTGCTGTTACTCTCTTGATGTTCCAAGTCCTTGGTCAACGGCGAGTCATCCTCGTAGTCTTCGTCAGGCAGAGGACTGCTGTCAGTAAGAGATTCAGCTTCCATAGGAGTTGTGTGAGCTATGAGTATATTGCGAAACTCGTCTTCAAGCCGAGCCATGGCGATCTGGATCGCACCATTAGCTTTGTTCTGGTCATCGGAAAGTGTAGCGGACTCCATCGACCGTTGGATTTCATCAACGGCTTGCAAGTACCGATCGATCTCGTGGCGATCTCCGGCGAAGATCATTTTCTCTCGAGCGTCTTCCGACGCCGTGGAATCCCACCGGAGGATTATCTTCTCAGCTGACTCAAACGCGACGACGTCGTTTCCCGGTGGTTCCATGAACTTTGAAATTTCGGAATCTCGAAAAATAATTTAGTGAGCTTAGAGAGGAAATGAAATTTGAATGCAGACTCAATGAATGATAATGAGAAATTCAAAAATGGAGGGCGAGGGTGAGGGTGAATTTTGAGAGGTTTTTCTTTCTTCTCCGGTCCGGGGGAGGTTAAGTGATCAACTTCTATTTGTAATCATACTAATAATACTATTCTCAAATTAAAAAAGATTAAATATATATCTACAGTTTCAAAATGGACTTTGCCAAAATAAAAATCAATTATTTCACCGGCGGAGGAATCATTTGAATATTCCGATCGCCGATTCAAATGGCTTTTAGAATTTAGTTTAAAGAGTTAATCTTTTAGTTTTACAGGATAAAGGAAAAAATTCGTGGAGGGCGTCGAACTTTTGTCCTATATATGCGCATCACTGTTTTTTACTGGACAACAACAACAGAATATTTTTGGAAATATTTTTAAGGTTGTATTTGATTGGGAGAAAAATATTTTTTAAAATTATTATTTAATTTGTTGATTGAAATAATTTTTATAAAAAATTAAAAATATGAATTCTTTGAAAAATAAATAAATATATTCAATNGTATCATTCATTATTGATCGTCTCTTCTCACTCTTTGCTTCTTTTACTCCAAATTCAGACCTTACCTCCTCTCCACCCTTACAAACCCTTTTTATTTTGATTTTTCAAATTTCAGTTCCAACTGTTTCATTGTCAATAATTTTGAAGTGAGGTAAAGATAATTGAATTTATGTTTTATTCATTAACTGTATAGAAAATACTTAATTGCATAAACAATTAATTGATTAGTAATTATATATAGGTACATATTTTGATAATTCTTACTGTCTAATCTACTAATAATGATTTCAAGTAACCTACTATCACATTTGTATGATCAAAGTACGAATTCTACGTCACATGGGCAATTTAGGAAATAACATGTGGTAATATGAGTCTAATCAGATCTAAATTAACAAGAGCGATTTTAGTGCCCAAATTGTATTTCTCCTAACATGCTTCTAGTTCGCTCTGATCTCGGTATAGGCCAGTAACAAATGATTTTGCTCCGGAGTCTAGTGCTTACTAGACCATCATTGATCGGTTATGATAAGTTTTTCAAATTAACTAATTTTGATAAATTAGAAATTCACCATAATAATTATATATTCACGTATATAACAAACGCAACATATATTAAATATGAATAAAGAGAGTCTGAATACATATCAATTATAAACAAAATTAATACTAACAAAGCTAAAATTTTATATATTATATGATTTTTGTCATCACTATCGTAAAAATTCTCAATTTATAACAAGCAAGCACGCATGCGTGTGCGTAAGAAAGGCTGCAACATCCGTAATCAGGCAAGATTACCTTAACTCTGTATACGAGGTTAATTAGTTTGCAAACCAAACTTAATTAGCGGCAAAGAAGATAAGTAATGAAGTCAACTTGAAGTTAATGATAATTAGTCGACACTCGACAGTATTCACGTGCTGCATGATATGGTAGTAATTTCCAAAATTCCAAATTATTCATGGGATGGGAATTACTCCTCCCAATCCTTTTAGTTGTCATATTTGCATAAATTATTATTGAAATTTACTATTCTTTCTTTCACTAAATTAATTTCTCGAGTAAATATAAAGGTTAATTTTTTAAAATTAATTTTGTCATGATTCTCTAATAATACTACNATAATACTACTACTACTATTTATTTTGAACTAATTATTTTTTAGTTACTATAACAATTAAAAAGCTAGGAGGGTGCAACTCCATCTTTGTCTTTACAAATAATTATTTTTATTTTTCCAATGTACATATTTCGAACCTAAAACAGTAAATGTGTCTGCCTACATCTGTTACTATAATTTATTTTTTTTAAAGAAAAACTGAGTGCATCTTCCCCTAGTAGCTGGCAGGCAACAATTTACTGACACCAAATGAATATATTAACAGGCAAATCTGGGATTGCACGAGTGCTAGCGATATAGCTTTAATTAACAATTTAAGTAATAAATTCTATCATCTCAAAGACGTGTCACATCATTAATTTAACTTAGTTAAGATTAATTGTTTTTTCCCCTCTAATTGTGTTGTTCCAGGTAGCCTTTCAGGACAGTACTGAGCACAATCGAGGGGTTTTCCAATGAAACTACGTAAGCATTTTTAATAGGGGTTGCTCTGAATTTTTATTTTAGTTGGATTTTATATTATAATTGTGTTTTATTTTTAAAAAAACATTTTTGGCAGATAAGATTCTTTGTGGAAGGACTCGGGCATAACTATCCTTTTTCTTGGAGGAGTTAGACTTCTATGAATAGAAGATCTTTTCTTTTCATACACACTACAATAGTATCCACATTCGGATCCACCCACAATGTGGTCGTTTAAAGAGTTTTGTTTATGGGGAGATCTATTCTCTCAATTATTTTAGAATATTTTTTATATTAGTATTATCACCGATCAATTGACAAAACTCATATCATAATATAAAGTCTTTTATGGTTTTTCTTTTTCATCTGATTTATTATTCGACAAGGCTTGCAATTATTAGCTTCCGTATAACGCCATGCTATTTCGATCCCAACAATTTGAACATAAATTCTGGTTTGAAGTAGCTTGTGCTGCTGGAGCTGAGGTGCTATCTCCTGTGTCGGTCATGTTGAAAGAATTGATGATGGTGATGATAAAAGGAAAAGAAGAGAAGGATCTGATATAAGTACGCTCTGATACTGTCACGCCCCGTCTTGGGGGTATGACTGACACCTGGTGCCCTAGAAGAACCTGGACTACTAACTGGTGGGCCAAGGCACATCTGGTGTCTGGCTAGCTCTATCTCAGGTTCCTGGAAACAAAGGGCTATATAACGACTGTAAACACAGCCTCCGGCCATCTGGGCCTATAACCACCTGTACCTGTAATAACAGCTGACCAGAATATACTCAAAATCAGGAACCTATGCGGGCCGACAAGGCCACCATGCTGATTAGTCATCTGAAACTTAAACAAGGAAATACTGGAAAACTACGTGACCGGCAAGGTCACCACTACTGTCAAGCTATGGCCCCACACAACCAATATAAAAGAAACAGAAATACTAAACAGCTATACAACTGCACGGCCTCACACGACCGGCTCAACTGACCACAGGGAGATAATATACAATCTGCAAG
>JACEIK010004059.1:43050-60695 GCA_018107945.1 Datura stramonium
AGTACACTTCAGAGATAGTCTAAGAGTTCTACGCCAACTACTTGGCGACCATGGAGGAAAAGGCAAAGAAGGGGCAGAAAGTGAAAGACCAGCCTAGATTGGAGAGTATCATGGTCATAGGGTGAGAGTTAGACATCTCTGAGCGGACTATCTGTTGGATTCTGTACGAGCCCCAGTTCATACCTCCACATTCCACGCAGAGTATGAGTTCCAAGTGGAGGCACTAAACCAACTTAGGCAGTTGGGATTTGTGGAGAGACAGAGGCAGCTACAGTGGTTGTCGGGTGATATAGCTGAGGACATAGAGGAAGAAAAATGGGTCTCAGGTGGAAATCACATTACCAAAAACTCACTCAGCTTCATAGCTAAAGCCTGCTGGACACTAGTGCACAACCGATTAGCACCTACGGTCAATGACAACACTCTGAGTGTATACAGAGCAGCTCTGGTGGCATGCCTCATGTCCAGATACCCCATCAACATCCCCAGGATCATCGCAGAGGAAATACGAGATCAAGCTATGGGATTGAGCACTACCATAACCTTTCCGAGCCTTGTTTTCAGATTATGCAAAGAGGCAGAAGTACCAGCGCGATGGGGTGAGGAGCACTTGATTAAAGGGTAGAGGATAGCATACATTGGCTTAATCTTGGATGAAATGAAATCGGTGAGTAAAGATCGACTTCCCATAGTAGTTCCACAGGCTCAGCCAATAGGGGGCATATAGGTGAATGCCCCTACCTCACAGGAGCAGGGAAAGACTCTGGCTATAGATGCCGTTCATTTCGAGGCAACTCCTAGTAATTTTTCCACAACAATGCCTAGCCTGTCGACTCAGACTCCAGCAGGGTACATCCTAGTGCTTCATGATTTTCTCCAGAAATTGGCCAAGAGGTTGACCATGGACGAAAGAAAAATTCAGGCTATGATGGAGGATGTGAAGCCATGGGTCAAAGCAGAGATTGACACAGCAACACAGGCCTTACATGCTCGCCTGAACGAATTTGAGAGCCGGTTCAACATGCGTATAGCGGAGCAGATGGATACCAGTAGTCTCCGTGAGGAGTTGGGGGCTCTTCGGAGCTAAGTAGTCGAGTTTTCATCACGACAAATGGAAGTCATATCAGCCCCCACTCTTCTGAACCTTGATGAAGAGCCTGATGAGGAGATTGACTTGGAGGCTTATTGGGAGCCGATGACAGCTACTAGAGAAAAAGGGAAGAAAAAAGTCTCTGAGGATGTTGGAGAAGAAATTTTGAGGAAGAAAAGGAAGAAAGAAAAAAGATAACACAAGCAGGCACGAGCAGAGTGCCTGTAGACTTATGACTTACATATGTCAGGGCTGCAGGAATGAGCTAGAGGAGTAGGCAGCTCTACTATGGCTAAGCCCGAGCTTGCTAGTGGCAAGGACCGAGCCACATTTAGCCCCGATCACCATAGAGGCTGTAGAGGTGGCCAAGACTACTGAAGGGGTAACCACTCCACCTATTGGTACACCATTGAGTGCGCCGGCCACCGCTAGCGCCACGAAGGCAGCAGAGGTACGTTCTCCGCAGGATGATAGGAATGCCTAGAGCACCACAGGTATGTTCCATTCCCTCTATTCTTGAATTTCATGCTTCGAGAAAGAAGCTCAATTTTCAAAAAAAGGAGGGGTGTACTTGTAACTTTTGGGATTTTTAGATTCGTCCGAGGGTTTTTCTTATTGTGTTTCTTATTTTGTGATTTTTGTTTAATTAGGAAATAACTTAGGAGTACTCAACCAATGAAAGTGCACCAATTTTGTATTTTTGAAAAAAAAGTTGACCCTGTTTAAATTTTTTGATGCATTAGCTATGAATTAGTGACTGCATGCATGATTTTTGTGGATCTTTTGATGTTATTTAGTTTATTAGCATGAGGAGTCTTGTTAAACCATGTTTAAACCAAATAGGTAAAATGAATATAAGTCATGTGCCATGAGTGAGTGAGGATTAATACTTAGTTCAGTATTGTGTTGAAGATCTAGAACTTGCCTGGTTAGTGTTTGCATAGGCTAAGGATGATTGGTTAAAATATGATCATAAAACATTTTTTAATCTCACTTTTAGCCTAAATGACCCTACCAAAATCATATGATTCCCTTGATCCAAATTTTGAGCCTTTAAAATATCATTTTTCTTTAACTAACCGATGAACCGTACCCATTTTTATAATGAACCTGTTTTCGCCCTGGTCCTTCCTTGGACATTGTGAACCTCAACATAGGCAAAATGCCTAATTTGAGGGTGGCTAAGTAGGGGTGCGTAAATGGTGGGAATGAGAAAAAGGGAAAGAAAACAGAAAAGGTTAAAAATGAGGTGTTATATGACAGAAAGAAAGAGAGATGAAAAAGTTGAAAATCTTGAAAAAGAAAATTCAAAAGAAAAAATTCTTGAGAAGTTTGGAAATACACCAGATCCATACAAATGCATACAAAATAGGTGAAAAGGGAGGAAAAGGAATAAAAAGAAAAGAGGGTGAAATAGGTGAATGGTGAAGCCAATGTATGTCATGCCAAGGAAGGGATAGTCACTCAAAAATCTCTCATATTTATCATGTCTAGCCCTAAAGCCTACATTACAAGCCACAACAAGTCTTATAGTGATCCTAATCTAATCATCTCACAGACCGAAGCAGAGAAAATAAGGGCAAGCCTATGGTATCTGATATATAGTACTTGAAACTTCTTAGTGAGAGTGAGAGTCTCGCTTGTTTAGTCCCATGCAATATCTGACAATATATATGTGAGTGAGGACTTCATTTGTTGTGAGGGTATATGGATTATGTTTAGTTTTACCATTGGTCTGTGCAAAAAGTATCGGTGATGACTTGATTGCCTGTTGATAGATAGATGACATGTCTTGATCCCCTACTTAGCATGTTTTGTGGTTGCTTGTAGTACATTAGCTGATATTGATTCATGGAAAGAGGGTCAAGAGTTGCTGAATGTATAGTGCAAGTTTCGTTTGGTATTGGCTGTAGTATTCTAGGTTTATTTTCTAGTTGAGTGTCGTGCTTAGTTTTTTTCTCTTTTCTTTTTCTGAGGACATGCAAAAGTCTTAAGTTGAGGGTGTTGATGTGTTGTGAGTTTACAACACTTTAGATGCTCAAAACTAAGAAAATAGCATGGACTTAGGTGTGTTTATATGAATATAAGGCACTTTTTCTTTGATTACAAGACAAATAGGTGTTGGAGCAAGAATGTGCAAAAGATAGCCTGAAAGTGCAGAAAATGGGCTAAAATTACAAGTCTCAGTGCGAGCCGTAGGTTGATGCTACGAGCCATACTGAAGATCGTGAAAATTTTCAGATGGTCGAGTTATAAAGAGTGTACCCTACGACTCTCAGTATGAGTCGTACAATGCTTGTATAAGCCGTAGCATTGAGTCATGGAAATATTCAAAAGAATTTCACAAGAGGCTGACTCCTGACACGGATAGACAGTATGAGTCGTGGTGGCAAGGTACAAGTCGTACCATCACACTCGTGAAGAACTTAAGAAAAATTGAGAATTCTTAGAGTCAAGGCATGAAATAATAGTACGACTCATAGGAAGCATGTACGAGTTGTACCAACGCCCAACACTTAGCCAAATTTCAGCTAGCCAAGGACATATGGATACCAGGTACAACCTGTACAATCCTGCTATGAGTTGTAGGTCTGTTGTGGCTCAGGCGACATCAGTTATTGAAATTTAACCTTTTAGCTTAGGAAAAAGATTCTTATGTCTGTATAAATACTTTTTATATTTTATTTTCAGTAGAGAATGTTAGAGGACGTGAGCGAACTTTAGAGAACATCGAGGCAATATAAAATTGAGTTGATGGACTTGTGATCAACCTTTTCTTGATTTCTTCTTGATCTTTGTGTATTGTTCTTGAGTTATTTCGGATATAATCAAAGAAGTTTTTCTCTCATCTATAATTGTAAGTATTGATTTATGTGTTTGATTATGAATGCATATCACAACCTTGCAACTATGAGAGGATAAAACCACATAGCTAGGGTTGTGGGAACCATGATGGATTAATGAGTTGGGTTGCACAAAAGTGATTCAAAACCAATGCAAAATGCTTGTATTGTATTATCTTCATGCTTTAACATTTCTTAATGGTGTACAATGTTAGGACTTGCCCGAATTCTTTACTTTCTTGAGCCTAGAGAGGTAGAGATTAGGAAAAGAGAATTACAACAAAGCCTTGATCTTGATGATCATTGTATTAACTTTAATTGTGGTCGTAGGATAGCTAGATTTGGGACAAATTGATAACGGATAATTTGGAATCGGTCATGAGACCTGAGCTGGTGATTGAGTATAGTCATTCAATAGGGACAAACCAGTTGTTTGGATGAACCCTAGTTATCAGTTTTACAAGTAAGCATTGGTATTGATCACGTGTGTACACCCAAAGCAGTTATGAACCCATGGGGAGCACAAACCCTAGTTAGTCTTAACTCTTGATTTCACATCACAATTTCAATCATTGTTTTTAATTATTATTTTTATTAAACATCCCAATTGGAGTAACTAACCAATAAGTTCACTCACTGGCATTAGTCTAGATCTTTCATATTCCCTGTGGGTTCGACCCCAACCTCTTTGTTGGGTTCTTTATTGACAACGTCCTCTTCATACTTCAGTAGGATGTGTGGTTTGAGCATTATCAATGTTCAAACATCTCAATTTAAGGAACTTCTCAATTATTGAAACTCGAACAAAATCAAGGTAAGTCTTATGGAAACTTTTTCTTAGTTAGACTTAGTAATTTGTTTTTCTATATGCATGGTTTTCATTGTAAATCTTATCAAAAAGAAATCTTTAAGGTCAATAAACTAATCATGGAGGTTAATTATGTTTAGATTCTGTTCTATCAAATATTATTATTCATAAATCCGAATTCATCCTAGACATTATCCATCCATTAAGCAAGTATCTAGACATAATAGTTCATTATTAAAGCCTATAGACATTCTGTATCTTCTCAAATATTTGATATTCAATTGTGAAAAATATATGTTAATGTTTGATTAATTTAGGGTTAAAAGATGATTTTTAGAAGATTATTGATATAAGTTGGTGCCTACTCTTGCAAGGCTTATGTTTTGTTGTTGGATGTTGATATTTAAATGGGTTGTAAATTATCTTTAACCAAAACTTAAGTAGGTCTGACTGATTTCTTGTTGGCTGTTGCTGCTAGTCTTTTGTGCATTTAATTATTACTTTTTACTTCTTTTATTCTTTGGCCTTGCTATCTAAATCTGACTGATAAAGAAAAGTATAGTTTACACGGCCCAAATTAGCGGGTCGTGCCGGCACCTATATCGACTCTAATTCAATAGGAGAACCCCTTTTTGCTCACACATAAAAATACTTAGAGCTTGCTCATTTTCTTTACATATATCAAACAATAAGAAAAGATAGAAATTAAATCTGGCACAACCACGACTTTTCCCAAGATCTATTCTAGATAGGTACAAGAGCTCTAAACAGAATATGACAAATAAAAATACATAGCTTTGCCTGCGGAAAAGTGCAAAAGCTGATGCTGAATATGCCATGTCGATCATGAAACTTCAAAACTGCCACAACCTACACCCAAAAAGGCGTAGCAAGAGTAATATCAGTGTACCATAAGTACTGGTAGGCATCATCGACCGACTACCATTAGTTAACGCAACAACATAAAATTATTTTGCAATCAATAATTTAGTTTTTAAACAACCACTCAATAATTTATCAAGCCAATTTCTTACTCTCCATTTGCACCAATTATTTAACAATATATCTATATTTCTCTATCCAGCTTAGCCATAAAGGTTGGCCTGCATACTATTTAGGTCTCACTGCAATGGTAACTTGTCTGCTGCCGCAGTCTCGTCACAGTGGGAATTCTATCGCTGCGGTGGCAATGCTCTAGGCAGTAACTCGACTTCACTGGCAATCTTACTCCTTTCAACACCTCATCAATTACACAAGGTCTAACATCACACAAAATTATCGCAATTTACACTCAATTAAATATACACTTCCCCACTTTCATCTTGTTATAATTATTTATTTTATTCCGCTTTCTAAGAAACATTCTCACAGCTAGGGTAAACCCGACTATAACATATAAATCACATTTACCCGATAATTTTGAATACAACATCAACTCATTCACAAATAAATTCATCAAAACACCAATGCTTACAATATAAGTAAGAAAAATTATGAAGCAGATATTACGCACACTCAATACACGATAAATAGACTTGTCATCATTATTTTCATCTCATCGTGTACATGTATCGATGTCATACCTATCACTGAACTTTGTCACCCAACCATCTGTATATCATAACATACCTGTATTGATCTCTGCCACACAGTCGTATGTATATCATAACATACTTGTACTAATCTCTGCCACAATCATGCAATTTGTAATGTGTCGAGCACACACTTCCATCATCACTGCACGCACATGCTAGAGGGTCTTATATTTGCTGTTTTGGTCATGGCCTACAGGAGACTCTAGAAATTTATGTATTGTACACCCAACAGTATAAATACCATATCATACTTATTTATGTACTTGTCATGCTCCGAGTCTATACCTTGGACAAGACATGGTAATTGGTGCCTCAAGTGACCCCAAGCTAACCTATGGTCTATCAGAAAAAATGGTAAACTGAGTAAACATAAGCGTAAGCTTTAAAAATACAATCATTCAAGAAATACTAACTTGACAAGAGTTAATATATCAAAAGAAACAATATTGCATAACTGTGTCTCAAAGCCAACTACTAATTGATGAGTTGCTGGGACAAGCCCCAGCTAACTCTAAAATCTGTCCAAATAAGAACTAACTAAAAACAAATATTGTCTTCGGAATATGAGGACTCACCAAACATTGCTGCTGATATCATCTGAGGGAACAACTGACGATGTTGGGACTAAGAACCCGCGCATGTATCATAAAATGATACAATATGAAAAGTATGCGTTAGTACTTCAAATGTACTGAGTAAGTGAGAGATACAATAAGCATGAAAGAATGAGTAACTAAACTTCCATCACATGAAATGACCAATTGAAATACTGTAAACTTGTAAAACTGAACTATAACTGATAGGGAAAAGGGTCATATTTGCCCTGATTGTCCCAACCCAAACATACACTTGGATTGTAGGCATGGGACAAGGAGCCCCGAGAGACCTCAAGTTGACCCATGACGTGAGCATACATCTAATTCAATCATATGAGCAAAAGACTCAACATAAAGAACATAGCATAGCATAACATAAGGGAAAATCAGTACTTGTACTTATACAATACCGCGAATATAACTTGTAGTCTGATAAGCCTCTAAACATGAAAGGCGGATCGATGGGACAACTCCCCAACTAATCCAATTTCCAGAAACTGAAAGAAATAACATAGAGTGTGAACATGCATCCCCTGAAACCTAAGGACTCACCAAGTACGCTGAGAGCAAGGCCGAACTAGCTACGGGTGAGGATGAGCCTGAGAACTGGGACCCGTATCATGAAATGATACAACATAGAGAGTATGCGATTAGTATGTGGAATATACTGTGTATGAAAGGTAAGTAAAACAGACATTTTAAAAACATATAACAAATTCATAAATCATCATAAGAGTAGGATGACATGTTCGTATCATAAATCATAATAACATATCATATGGCTCAAGGTTTTCAAGATGTTCGTAACATAACATAATCGTAACCATAATAGAAAGAGGTTTACTTAACATGGCTTGAGCCAACATACATAGTCATAACATGCATAAATCATGAGGAACAGTGGGAGATTCTCATAAGCGACATACCTCACATGAGCATACATGAAGCCCCACTTGTGACCCTAGTCGAGATGGTGTTCATACCTTGCCAAGGGTAGGAATCATGAAGGGCGTGATAACACATGAAAAGAGCCATTTGTGCCGGGGACAAACATGAAAGGGTCCCAACTTACCTATGGTGGCACGTAGTTCATGAGATCCGAGGCTTAATCGTGAGGCCCAAACCTACTCGGTGTTCGATACTACTCCCAAAACATATATAGTGCTAATAATAAAACATACATGAGTTCATGGGCTAGTTAAATCATGATAATCGTAAACATGCTAGAACACACGTGAACTAGCCATGACTTGAAAAGATTTCAAAATCACAAAGCCCATAATTAAATCATTTAATTTTAATCAAATCGATTACAAAACCCCATGGGTTTTTGATAATATATAGGTAAAATCATAGAGTAGGGGCATGGGTGTGGAAGGAACCACTCATTGATGACCTTACATACCTGAAAAAACTGATTCTTAATCTCCCTTGAAAGCCCAAGGTGGAATTGTGAGGAATTAGGGAAGAACACCTTGAATCACTTTCTATCCTCCTCCCTAAACTCTCGCATGCATGAAGGAGGCCTAACATGAGCTAATCCCCCTTAAAAGACCCCATTTAGAGATTAAAATTATGTAGTTTAGGCGTTAAGAACTTAGGAATTACGAGAACACCCTTATTAAAATGCATAAAAGAAACCGCTAGGGCCTCATAACGAGGTACCTCACGAGTCGTTGCTAAGGGGCATGACTCGTGGCTAGGACCCATCATGCTCACTGCCCCAAACTCCCTAGGGGACCCCATGAGGACCACATGAATCTTGGTGGCTAACCACGACTCACGGTCACCACCCGTGGTCTTCACTTCCCCTTTTCCATTTTGCCAACTGGTCCACCTAGGCCATGGGAGACCTAACGAGTCGTGTGGCCTGACAATGACTCATGGTCATGCCCGTGGTCTCACCCCAAAACTTAGCCGTGTCCTGCTTGACCACGAGTACCTCCATGACTTGTGGTTACCCCTCACGACCCACATCATGGGTTGTTCGGTGACCTGGTGCAAATTTCCAGTTTTTCTCCATTTTGACTCTTGGGTCTGATCCCCGGGTTCTCGGGGTATAACAATATCTCCTCTTGAGAACATTCGTCCTCGAATGTTAGAAACATGTAGAAAACTTAGAAACAAGCAATTTCGATATATAATACTGATCATTTAAGCGGAAAACTGAAGGATTGACTACTTTCAAAAAGGACTACATAACTGAATTGAATTCAGATACCGTATACATATGCCACATCATAAAAAAACTTGATTGCATGAATGGAACATGAAAACTGATTAGAGGTTTAGGGAAAAAACTAATACCTCAAGTGAAATTGAGCCGGTAGAGAACAGGTGTGGGTATCTAGCCATCATATCCGCTTCGGCTTCCCACATAGCTCCTTCAACATGCTTATTTCTGCATAATACTTTAACTGAAGCTACTTATTTGTTCCTCATCCTCCGAACCTGACGATCCAAGATTTTCAATGGAGTTTCTTCAGAGCTGAGGCTATCCTTTACACCAACGCTGTCCACTGAGACTACTAAAGCTGGATCGCGTAAGCACTTTTTCAGAAGTGACACATGAAACATAGGATGAACTGAAGATAACTCCAAGGGCAAGTCCAACTCATACGCCACCTTGCCAACTCTCCTCACAACCCGATAGGGGCCAACATAGAAGGGACTAAGTTTCCCCTTCTTCCCAAACTGCACGACTCCCTTCATGGGAGATACCTTTAGAAATACCCAATCGCCCACATCAAACTCCAAGTCTCATCTCCTCACATCGGCATATGATTTTTGACGACTCTGAGCGGTTTTCAACCAGTCCCTTATCAACTAAACCTTCACCATCGCCTCGTGAATCGAATCTGGCGGCTATCATAGCTTCCTCACCAACCTCAAACCATCCGATGGGAGATCTACACCTCCGCCCATAGAGGGTCTCGACCGGTTCCATTTGGATACGAGAGTGATATTTGTTATTATAAGAAAACTCAATTAAGGGAAAATGATCATCCCAACTACCTTTAAAATTCATAACACATGCCCTCAACATATCTTGAAGAGTCTGGATTGTCCACTGCCTAGTTATCTGTCTGTGGATGAAACGTTCTGCTGAGCTTAATCTGATTCCCACGTCCCTTCTGAAAGGATCGCCAAAATTGGGAGGTAAACTGAGTACCTTAATTTGAAATAATAGACAAGGGCACTCCATGAAGTCGAACCAACTCCCAAATATATAACTTCGCATAGTCATCTGCTGAATTCGTGGTTTTGACCGGTAGAAAATTGGCAGCCTTTGTAAACCTGTCTACCACCACCCAAATGGAATCATAGTGCCGTTGAGTACGAGGTAGGCCTATAATGAAGTCCATATTAATCTCTTCCCACTTCCAAGTGGGGATGCTAATATCCTGAAGTACACCTCCCGGTCTTTGATGCTCGACCTTCACTTGTTGACAGTTAGGACATCCGGCTACGAACTCTGCGATATCCTTTTTCATACCACCCCAACAATAGATTTCTCGCAAGTCCCGATATATCTTCGTGGATCCCAGATGGATAGAATATCTGGTACCATGTGCTTCATGCAATATCTGAACCCTCAAATTATCAACGTTTGAAACACATAGTTGACCCTGGTATCGTAGCACCCCATCTCCCCCTTGGGAGAAAACCTCCACCTTTTAACTCCGCACTACTTCCTTCAGCTTCCTTAAAACTGGATCTTCATCTTTCTTAGATTTGACATCAACCACCAAGGACGATTCTGACCCATTCTGCACAACCACACCGCCATCGATCGAGTCGACCAATCTAACTCCCAATCTTGCAAGCCGGTGGACATCCTTCACCAACTCCTTCTTTCCTTCCTCCACGTGGGACACGCTATCCATAGAGAGCCTACTAAGTGCATCCGCCACCACATTAGCCTTGCTGGGTGGTAAAGAACACTCATATCGTAGTCCTTTAATAACTCCAAAAACCTCCTTTTCCAAAGATTGAGATCCTTCTGCGTGAACACATATTGCAAGCTCTTGCGATCCGTGAATACATCCATGTGGACCCCATACAAGTAATGCCGCCATATCTTCAATGCAAACACCACCATGGACAACTCGAGATCATGGGTCGGGTAATTCTTTTCATGAACTTTCAGCTGTCGAGAGGCATATGCTATTACTTTCCCATGCTACATCAACACACATCCCAGTCCGACCCTCGAAGAATCACAATATACAACAAAGCCATCCGTACCCTCGGGTAAAGTCAACACTGGTGCTGAAGTGAGTTGGGTTTTCAATTCCTAGATGCTTTCCTCACAAGCCTCCGACCATTGGAACTTTACCTTCTTCTGAGTCAATTTGGTCGAAGGTGCCTCAATAGATGAGAAACCCTCAACAAATCTCCGATAGTAGCCCGCTAAGCCCAAGAAACTCCGAATTTCTGAAGGATTCACAAGTCTAGGCCAATTCTTCACCTCTTTGATTTTCTAGAAATCTTAATGCCCTCACCTAAAACCACATGTCCTAGAAATGCCACCGAGTCAAACCAAAACTCACATTTGCTGAACTTTGCATATAACTGATGATCCTTGAGGACTTGAAGCACTATACACAAGTGACTAGCATGCTCCTCCTCGCTCCAGGAGTATATAAGGATATCATCGATGAACACAATTACGAACATGTCCAGATACTACTTGAACACCATGTTCATCAGGTCCATAAAAGCTACAGGAGCATTGTTAGTCCAAATGACATAACTACAAACTCATAATGGCCATACTGAGTTTTGAAGGTTGTCTTTAGGATATCACACTCCCGAACTCTAAGTTAATGGTATCCGGACCTGAGATCTATCTTCGAGAAACACTTGGCACCCTAGAGCTAGTCAAATATATAATCGATCTTGGGAAAGGGGTACCTTTTCTTGACAATGACCTTAATCAGCTACCGATAGTCAATACACATTGGAAGGGACCAAACCTTCTTTCGAAGAAAGAGAACCGGTTACCCCATGGAGACTTTCTTGGTCTAATGAAACCCTTATCAAACAAGTCCTTCAACTGTTCTTTTAGCTCCTTTAGCTCGGCTGGAGCCATTCTGTAAGAAGGAATAGATATAGGCTGCGTATCGGGCAATAGATCAATTCTAAGATCAATTTCCCTTTTCGGAGGAACACCTAGCAAATCATCGGGGAAAACCTATGGATACTCGCATACCACAGGAATTGACTGAATAGTCGGGGTCTCGGACTCTACATCCTTAACCCTAACTTGGTGGTACATGCAACCCTTAGAGATTATTTTTCGGGCCTTAAGGTAAGAGATGAAGAAACCTACAGGTACTGCTGAACTATCCCTTCATTCTAAAGCTAGTTCACCTGGAAAATGGAACTCTATTGCTCGGGTTCTACAATTAACCGAAGCATATCATGCAAACAACCAATCCATGCCCAGAATAACATCAAAATTGATCATAGGTAATTCTACTATGTCCGCGGAGGTAACCTTATGAAACACCGTAATGGGGAAAACCCTATACACCCGCCTAGCTACCATTGATTCACCGACTGGAGTACATATGGAGAACGGTTCTGACAAAATTTCAGGACTAACTCCAAAACTACTAGAAATGTAAGGCATCGCAAAAGACAATATAGATCCTGGATCTAACAAAGATTAAGAATAAATATGGAAGACTTGAAACATACCCGTAACCACATCTGGCAAAGCCTCCTTCTCCCAACGAGGCACTAGGGCATAAAACCTGTTTTGGTGCTGACCGCCTGCTGAACTAGTGGAAACACCCTGTTATGGGGGTCATTTTTCTGGAGTGGTAGAACTAGTTGCAGGACTATCTCTAATTCTATGTTCGGGTTTGCCACACCCGAAGCAAGCATCTACACCGACCAGGCACCTCCCGAGATGATTTTTACCGCATCCCGCACAATTTGGGAAAGTGCGCTGCACCTGCATGCTACTATGATCCCTCGAGCCTGTAGCCCTGCTCCTTTGGTCTCCCCTAAACCTAGATGCCATGCTGGCTGATGATGGAGCTGGAGCAATGGACCTGTGCTGAGTCTGTTGACGTGGTCCACCTCCTGACATGGCTTGAGAAACCCCGTAGCTGTCGGTCCTAGCCCTATTGGCCTCTCTATGCCTCCTGTAGATCGACTCCATCTACTGCGCATGCAATACAATACAGGGAAAATCGATGTCCCGGTTAAGCATGGCGATACGACAATCTTTGTTCAAGTAATCTTCTGCTCCATGAACAAAGCGGCTCACCCGAGCCCGTTGATCTGCGACCAACTTCGAAGCATATTTAGATAACCGGGTGAACTCCAATGCATACTCTTGGACAAACATGCTACCTTGCTTCAAATTAACAAACTTGGCCACCTTGAGCTCCCTCATCTCTTGAGGGAAGAACCGATCTATGAATGCAGTGTGAAACTCATCCCATCCTATCGGGTCTACACCCGCCGCCCTGGTATCTCTCCATTACTTAAACCATATATGTGCTACACCCTTTAGCTTGTAAGAGGTCAAATCAACACATTCCCCATTGTTCACCCCAATGACTTGGGTGATTTTCAAAATCTCCTCTATAAAATCGTGTGGATCCTCGTCCACATTTGACCCTGTGAACTCCGGAGGGCTCATCCTCAAAAAGTCCCTCACCCTAGCTACAGCTGCATTCCCATTCCGAGGGAGATGCGCCACTGTCTGATTCTGGACCTAGGCAGTCATGGCCTATGCCAGCATCTAAATCACCGCCCTAAACTCAGCATGGGCAGCTGGCTATGGTACGTGCTCCTGATGAACGGGTGGAGCCGGCTGATGCTCAACATCATGGGCACCCTCATGATCATTACCATTTCCGTTTATCCTGGCGTTTACTAGAAGCGAAGGCATGATTCTGGAAATGTGAATAGCATGAATTAGAGGAGTAAAGGACGTTTATCGCACGACATAGATCATGAAAGAAGGGAAAATTTCCTAAACATATAGTAGCCTCTTCTTCATAAGTGTGGCACGCTTCACACCCATGAAAAAGACTTTATTTAACGTGGCTTTCAGACTCCCTCGGACCCATAAACCTATGGCTTTGATACCAAGTTTGTCATGACCCAAATATACACCCGGATCGTAGACACGGGACAAGGAGCCCCGAGAGACCCCAAGTCGACCCATGGCATGAGCATATATCTAATTCAATCATATGAGCAGAAGACACAACATAAAGAACGTAGTCATAGCATAGCATAAGGGAAAGTCAGTACTAGACCTATACAATACGACGAATACAACTTGTAGTCTGATAAGCCTCTAAACATGAGAGCCGGATTGATGGGACAACTCCCCAACTAATCCAATATCTAGAAATTGAATGAAATAACATGGAATGTGAACATGCAGCCCACGGAACCTGAGGACTCACCAAGTACGCTGAGAGCAAGGCCGAAATAACTACGGGTGAGGATGAGTCTGAGAAATGGGACCTGTATCACGAAACGAAACAACATAGAGAGTATTCGGCCAGTACGTGGAATTTACTGAGTATGCAAGGTAAGTAAAATGGACATTTTTAAAACATATAAGAAATTCATAAATCATCATAAGAGTAGGATGACATGTTCGTATCATAAATCATAATAACAAATCATATGGCTCAAGGTTTTCAAGACGTTCGTAACATAAGATAATCGTAACCATAATAGAAAGAGATTTACTTAACATTACTTGAGGAAACATGCATATTCATAACATGCATAAATCATGAGGAACAATGGGATATTATCTTAAACAACATACCTCACATGAGCACACATGAAGCCCAATTTGTGACCCTAGTCGGGAGGGTGTTCGTACATTGCCAAGGGTATGAACCATGAAGGGCGTGATCACACATGAAAATGGCCATTTGGGCCGGGGACAAACCTGAAAGGGTCCCAACATACCTACGGTGGCATGTAGTTCATGAGATCTGGGGATTAATTGTGAGCTCCGAACCTACTCAGTGTTCGATACTACTCCCAAAACATATATAGTGCTTATAATAATACATACACGAGTTCATGGGCTAGTTAAATAATGATAATCGTAAACATGCTTGAGTGTACGTGAACTAGCCATGACTTTAGGCCCGTGGATCGGCCAAAAACATAATTCATGATTGATAAAATTCGTACATACTTATAGATCATGCATGTAGCTTGAAATTCATAAGTTTGTAGTAGATAACTTAATAAATACATAAATTAATTCATAATTCATGCTGGGCTTATGAAAACACCCATGGATCAATGGATCATAAATCGATTCATCATGGGGTATGCATAAACAAGCTTAATTATTTAGAAATTCAAAATCAGCAATATTATAATCAATTTAAATTGAAAAAGATGATCAAAATCAGTAGATTATGATACAATTTTAAAATCATAAGACCCATAATTAAATCATTTAATTTTATACAAAGCAATTACAAAACCCCATGAGTTCTTGATAATTTATAGGTAAAATCATAGAGTAGGGGCATGGGTGTGGAAGGAACCACCCATTGATGACCTTACATACCTGAAATCACTAATTCTTAATCTCCCTTGAAAGCCCAAGGTGGAGTTGTGAGGAAATGGGGAAGAACACCTTGAATCACCTTCTATCCTCCTCCCTAAACTCTTGCACGCATGAATGAGGCCTAACATGAGCTAATCCCCCTTAAAAGACCCCATTTAGAGCTTAAAATGACGTAGTTTAGGCCATTAGAACTTAGGAATTATGAGAACACCCTTATTAAAACATAGGAAAAAAACTGCCAGGGCCTCCTAATGAGGGACCTCATGAGTCGTTGCCAAGGGGCACAACTTGTGTCTAGGAACCATCATGCTCACTGCCCCAAACTCCCCAGGGGGCCCCATGAGGGACCACACGAATCGTGGTGGCTGACCATGACTCGCGGTCACCACCCGTGGTCTTCACTGCCCCTTTTCCATTTTGCCAACTGGCCCACCTAGGCCACGAGAGACTTAACGAGTCGTGTGGCCTGACCACGACTGGTGGTCATGATTGTGGTCTAACCCCAAAACTTAGCCATGCTCCGCTTGACCACGATTCACTCCATAACTCGTGGTCACCCCTCAAGACAACCTCACGGGTCGTTCTATAACCCGGTGTGGATTTCCAGTTTTTCTCCGTTTTGACTCCCGGGTTTGATCCTCGGGTTCCCGGGGTATAACACTGATCCACTAAAAAATTAAAACTCAAAAATTTCATTATTCATCCATAATAGATACAATTTCACCACTCAAATCTCATTCCAACTAAAATTCAACTTTTGTTATTGCGATTAGGTAATAATTATTCCAACATTCTTATTTATTGCACTAATTTTCTAATAACTAGTTGTAATACTTAAATATTTTTCTGACCCACTTAAAAATTAAAATACTGCAACAAATAAAAATTATTGCAACAACTATAACCGTATTGCGATAACGAAAATTGAATTTTAATTTGAATGGTATTTGAATAGTGGTACCCACCATGGATGAACAATGAAATTCTTTGGTATTAATTTTTTAGTTGGTCGAGCGGGTTAAGGGAGTTCAAATGGGTTAGTAGATTTCATTGAAAAAATATATGTCACACAGGCACCACATAAGAAAATTAAGGCTGGACATGGAGATTTAGTGAAATAAGGGTAATTATGACTTGTTTAGAGTACAAGGGAAAATATGACCCTGAAGTTTGATGAAAAGGGTAAATATGCTGAAAACAAAGTGATTTAACGTAATAAGGGCATATACGACCTTTTTTGAGAGTACAGGGGAAAATATGACCCTAAAGTTGGATGAAAAGGGAAAATTTGTTGAAAAAATATAACAAAGGGAAAATATAACTTATTTGTGAAAGTACAAGAGCAAATATAATTCCCTAACTGATATGGTCAATAATGGCCCTAGCTGATGGTCATAAGCATGTCATGGATTGAGATATTGAGTTGAGCTAAACTGATATAAACTGAACTAAGACTGTACTGACAAGTGGGAGAGTCTATAATCGACATATAACCACGTGAGCTAAACGTGGAGTTCGATGTATATTCCTCATTGATAGGACCCAATATACCTTGCCAGGTTATAAAGTCATGAACTGTGAGCTCACTGTCTTGGACTATCTGTGCTAAATAACCTACGAAGTCAACGTAGTTCTGGGAACCTGGGTGCGCTGGAACCTCAGTCCTCTCATTGCTAAGTCCTACTCCCACTGGATAGTCCTAGTATGACTACTAAGCTGATAACTCAAAGCTGGGCGCAAGACTAAGTCAGGGATATTTATCTTGAAGTACCTATAGAGTCTTATTGGACTGTATGACTGTAACTGGTGTTCTAAGACTTGCCACAGTTGCTTATCTGGAAGCGTCATAACCGTCTAGAGAACAATCTGATAACTGATAACTGTGATGCATTACTGACACCTCAAGAACTGACTATAGTCAAGCTGATCAATTGAAATTACTGAAAGATATTGAAGATACTAACATTTTGACTGAGACCGAACTGGCATGCAACTGATTGAGAATTCATATGATAGAAATAAGATGGGAATTCCAATAATGATAGAATCAAGCAACATTAATGTCCAATTAGTTATGCAAGACCCTATGGTCGGAGGCTTGTGAGAAGAGTTTTCAGTAGTTACAGACTCGTCAC
>JACEIK010004059.1:111326-129866 GCA_018107945.1 Datura stramonium
AAGCCAGAAGGTTTCAATCAACATGCAATCTATATACCCCTACCCAGGTCAAACCATCCAAAGCTAAATTCACTCCCCTCACCTAAGAACTAAGAGCACCCTGTCGGCCCCCTGGGTATGCAAATAGGGCTCTTTGGGCCCTGACTATAACTGTATCTGAGTTTGGAGGACTCCTGTAACTGTAATCTGAGATTTGTATTTGTAATCTGTAATTTGTGCCCTGGGCGCAAGCGCTCGACAGGGTATGCGATAATGTTGATCAGCCTGCTAGGGGGGATGTTGCATCCCATCTTCGTTCTACTGCGGACGGCATGCCACTCCTTGGAGTAACGTATCATCACCCTCTGGTGGGCGAGTCGACACAGATATTAACCCTGGGGCGGCAAGGAAGCTCTAAGGGTGCCCACATATCACAAACAAGTCTCAACAAGGTGCCAGTCATACCTCCCAAGGAGGGGCGTGACAGCAGCACCTTTAATCAAGTTGACTCAGAAAAAGGTGAAGTTCCAATGGTCAGAGGCTTGTGAGAAGAGCTTCCAAGAGTTGAAGGCTCGACTTACTATCGCACCGGTGTTGACCCTACCCGAGGGTACAAATGGTTTTATGGTGTATTTTGATGCTTTGAGAATCGAACTCGGGTGTGTATTGATGCAGTGAGGGAAGGTGATAGCATACGCCTTGAGACAATTGAAAGTCCATGAGAAGAATTACCCAACCCATGACCTAGATTTGCCAGCGGTGGTATTTGCATTGAAGATATGGGGACATTACTTATATGGGGTCCATGTGGACGTCTTTACGGACCAAAAGAGTTTACAATATGTGTTCACGCAGAAGGATCTCAATCTTCGGCAGCGGAGGTGGTGGGAGCTACTTAAAGACTATGATATGATTGTCCTTTACCATCTGGGTAAGGTTAATATGGTAGCGGAGGCACTTAGTAGGCTCTCCATAGAGAGTGTGTCCCACGTGGATGAAGGAAGGAAGGAGTTGGTTAAGGATGTACATCGACACGCAAGGTTGGGAGTTAGGTTGGTCGACTCGACCGATGGCGGTGTTGTTGTCCAAAACGGATTAGAATCTTCCTTGGTGAATGACGTGAAAGCTAGAAAAGATAAGGATCCGATTTTGGTAGAGCTAAAAGAAGTCGTTCGAAGTCAGAAGGTGGAGGTCTTCTCCTAAGGGGGATATGATGTGCTTCAGCACCAGGGTCGCTTATGTGTCCCAGATGTTAATGATCTGAGGAGCCAGATATTGCATGAGGCCCATGGATCTAGGTATTCTATCCATCCAGGTGCCACCAAGATGTATCGTGATTTATGAGAAGTCTATTGGTGGGATTGCATGAAGAAGAATATTGCAGAATTCGTAGCCAGGTGCCCGGACTGTCAGCAAGTAAAGGTTGAACATCAAAGGCCGGGAGGAGTACTTCAGGATATTAGCATTCCCACTTGGAAGTAGGAAGAGATTAATATGGATTTCATTACAGGCCCGCCTCATACTCACCGACAGTATAATTCCATTTAGGTGGTGGTAGATAGATTGACCAAGGCTGCATGTTTCCTACCGGTGAAAACCATAGACTCAGCGGATGATTATGCCAAATTGAATATTTGAGAGTTGGTTCAGCAACATGGAGTTCCCTTGTCCATTATTTCGGACCAAGGTACTCAGTTTACCTCCCAGTTTTATCGGTCTTTTTCAGAAGGGGTTTGGGATTTAGGTTAAGATCAGCACAACATTTCATTCTCAGACCGATGGTCAAGGGGAGCGGACAATCCAAACCCTCGAGGGAATGTTGAGAGAATGTGTGATGGACTTCAAAGGTAGTTGGGATGACCATTTACCACTTATCCAGTTTGCTTACAATAACAACTACCACTCTAGCATCCAGATGGCACCGTTCGAGGCTCTTTATGGGCGGAGATGTAGATCACCCATCGGATGGTCTGAGGTTGGTGAGGCAGCTATGATAGGGCCAGATTTCATTCATGAGGCTATGGTGAGGGTTCAGTTGATAAGGGACATGCTGAAAACCGCTTAGAGTCATCAAAAGTCATTTGTTGATGTGAGGAGGAGAGAGTTGGAGTTTTAGGTGGACGATTGGGTATTTCTGAAGGTATCTCCCATAAAGGGAGTCATGCTGTTTGGGAAGAAAGGAAAACTAAGTACCCGCTATGTTGGTCCCTACCGGGTTATGAGAAGAGTTGGTAAGGTAGCTTATGAGTTAGACTTACCCTCAGAGTTATCTTTCGTGCATCCTGTGTTTCATGTATCGCTTTTGAAGAAATGTTTTGGAGATCCAGCTCTAGTAGTCCCGATTTACAGCGTTAGAGTAAAGGATAGCCTTAGCTACGAGGAAGTTCCAGTTGAAATATTGGATCGTAAAGTTCGAAGGTTGAGGAACAAGGAAGTAGCTTTAGTAAAGGCGTTATGGAGGAATCAACATGTTAAAGGAGCTATATGGGAAGCCGAAGCGGATATGATGGCTAAATACCAACACTTATTCTCTACCGGTTCAGTTTTGGGTTGAGTTATCAATTGTTTCCCTAATACTCTATTTAATTCCATGTTCAGTTGATGTTCGCAAGTTTAGTGTATGTTATGATGAATGTATAGGATGCTTGAATTTAGTTCAGTTGTGTATTTTGAACTGGAGGTAGTCATTCCGTCAGTTTTCGATTTAAATGATCAGTATTTGATAATGATAATTGCATGTTTCTATTTTATTCTTGTTTTCAACATTCAAGGATGAATGTTCCCAAGGGGGAGATATTGTTATACCCCGGGAGCCCAAGGATCAGACCCGGGAGTTCAAATAAGGAAAAACTAAAAATTTTGCACTAGGTCACAAAACGAGTCGTTCTGTGACCCGTGAGGATGGACCATGAGTCTTTGGGTGACTCGTGCTGAGGGGATGGGGCCAAGTTTGGAAGATGGAAATTGAAGTCACCATAGGCATGACCACGAGTCGTGGTCAGTCCTTATGAATCGTGGAGTCAGCCGTGGTCAAGGGAAATGAGTAAAGAAAATTGGGTAGGCAGTGTACTCAACAACTGGTGACCACGAGTCGTGGTCATCCCTGACAAGTCTTGAAGTGACCTGTTACAAGCCCAGGAGAATAGACAAGGAAGTGTACTTGACGAGCAGGGTGACGAGTCGTTGCCCTAGACCACGAGTCGTCAGGTCGTCCATTAGGACCACGTGACAGTAATTTCCTGCGAATCTGGTAAGGGCCTTTTCATAATTTCTAAGTTCATAAAATCCTACACTACATCATTTAAGGCTCGTTTTAGTGGGTTTTAGGAGGGGAAAACTTATTCTAAATTATTTCCTTCCATGCATGCAAACTTGAGAAGTTGAGGAGGTGATCTAGAGCAAGTTCTCAAGGTTCTCATGCAAATCCTTCTTAGGAAATTAGAGAAGTGGTAGAATCAAGCCTTTTCAGGTATGTAGGGTTATAAATGGGTGTTTCCGCTCACACCCATACCCAATCTCTATTAATTTATGACAATCTATCAAAAAATCTCATGGGGTTTTGAATTCAATTTTGTGAAAATCTAATGACTTACTAATGAGTTATTATGATTTGCGAATTTCATCATATTTTATGAATTTTGATAAGATTTTATAACTATTCTTGATTATTGAGATTATTGATTTCAATTTCTACTAAATCAAGCCTATTTAAGCATGATTTATGATGAATCAATTTATGATCTTCTCTTCAATTGATGATATTTGCAAGCCCAACATAATTTATGATTTTAAATATGAATTGATCCAATTAGCCATCATGATTTGATGATTTACAATTCATATGTATGTTCTACAAGTACGCATGAAACCTATATGTCACGCCCTACCTTGGGAGGCATGACTGAACAAGTACACATGAAACCTATATGTCACGCCCTACCTTGGGAGGCGTGACTGGCATCTGGTGACCTACTGAGATCTGACTGAGCCTAAGAAATCCTAGTGCAGGGCTACTACTAACTCTGGAATCAAGAAAATAATGGGCTATATCTCGGCTGTAAACACAGTCCCCGACCGATAAGGCCTTATAGCCACCTGTCACAAGAAAACAGCTAACCAGAAACACATAGTAACAGGGAGTCCTATGTGGGCCGACAAGGCCACAAAGATGTTTAGTTATGACTGAAACTTAAATCCGGTACTAAACTAAGCTATAGCTGATAAGGCCGCTATGCATCAGCTAAAAAGGGCCCCACACAGCCAACACATGAGATAAAACACATACGGGCCCCACACGGCCAACAATAGCTAACCACAGGGAAATAGAAACAATATGCAAGCCTCTAAGAGTAATACGATGGTTGGGACAGGGCCCTGACCTACCCATAAACTATTCAATCAAAAGAGTAAGCATTCTATTTATATGCTCTGGAGGAAAGGAGCCGACTCTTCTGCTTATCTTGGCTGGAAGCTAAGAGGGATCTGCTCCTCGTCTAACCGTACATGCAGGAAAGTAATGTAGCGCCCTAAAAGGGCGTCAGTACAACATGTACAGAGTATGTAAGACCATAATTGTAAATAACTGAATATAAAAGATAGAACTGAAAAAGGACTGAAAGAAAAGGGATAGGAGTCATACTTGAGTAGCTGGACTCTCTATTATCTAGTCTATCAATAGCTAAAGCAAACAAGAACCTTACTTGGCCCCATAAGCAAGAAGGTACAACCAGCATAGAACAACCCACCTGGGGCTCCCATAAGCCCTGGTGAGTGCACTTCAATCTATATACCCCTAACAAGGTCATAATGGGTCAAATGGTAACTATAGCCGTCCTACCAGTCCCCTGGGTTTGCAACTGAGCCCGCTCGGCCCATGACTGTAGCTGTTTCTGAGTCCAGTGGACTCCTGATATCTAAACCCCAGGCACCAGGCTCGTCGGGGGTGTGGTGCTGATACGGTGTATGGATAATAGTCCAGCCATGGAATGGACTCTATGAGGACCTGGGACCCCATCTTCGTCCCTTGCGGACGGCATGCCGCTCTTTCTGGAGCGACGTCATCTCGCCCCTGGCGGGCATTGACACAGATAATAATGTTGGGGTTAGTCATGGAGGGCTATATAGGCAAATCAAATCCCAAACAAATCGTAGAATACTAGTCACAGCTACTAACAACAACTATTCATGATTAACGTACTTATGATTCTCTCAATTGGATTTAGACTGAGTTACAATGTTATAGGAACTACATGCTGAAAGGATTGGCCTTAACATACCTCGATCGCCGATTTCTGATTAGCTGGGAAGCTCCGATTCATATTCAACAACTCTTCCCAACTGAAAACGTGTTACTGGGAGAATAGGGCTGGTTTTAATACTAAATTTGGCAAAAAGGAAAACTTTATATATAAATATTATCTATATTTCAACTTAACGGAACACTGTTGAAAACTCGTTATTTCTCAAAAGTCTAGAAGGGAGAAATGCTTACTTTAAGCTTGTGATCGGATAGAAATTAGTTTGGCGCAATTATGACTACTTTGGATCGGCGGGACAATGATTCGCCGGCTGAATTTTGTGAAAATAACTCCGTAGTGATGCTTTCGACGACCTTAAACTTCAATACCAAAGGTTAATAAGAGTTTGGACGGCATTTGGTAGCGTAGTCGGACGAAAATTATTTGAAACCTTTGTTCACTACCTTTTCTGGTTGAGGAACTATTGAAATGAAATAAAATTGAACCAAGGGACTATATATATATATATATATTAGGGAGGTGGCCTATGCAGCGCCCCGCGCTGGCCAAAGCACCAAGAGGTCGGTGCCCCGTGCTGGCCATAGCGCCAAGGCCTTGGCGCGCCGCGCCTCGCAGGGTGCTGATCCCCCTAGCGCGCCGCACTGCCCATAGCACAGGCAGGCTGGCACGTCGCGCTGGCCCCTGCGGCCTGACCTCATTTGACTCGACTTTCAAGGCTTCTTTACATGCGTCGTACTGTCTTTGTGTACTTAAAATTCACGTGTATGCCTACTATTCATTAACTTTCACAGGGTGTAACACTATGATTCATAAATTATGTTTTGGCCGACTCACGGGCCTTATGTCATGTCTAGTTCACATATTTACAATTATGTTTATTATTATAATGATTTAACTATCCTATGAATTCATGCATGTTATACTATGAGCACTATATATATTTTGGGAGTAGTATAGAACACCGAGTAGGTTCGGGGCCTCGGTTCTTCCCCGAATCTCATAAACTATGTGCCACCGTAGGTATGTTGGGACCTCATTTGTGACCGTTCCCAACCTAAATGGCCCTTTTCATGGTGATATCACACTTTCATGGTCCTACCCTTGGAAAGGTACAGACACCCCCCCGGCTAGGGTTACAAGTCAGGCTTCATGTGTGCTCATGTGGGGTTTGTCGGTTAATAGAATCTCCCACTGTTCCTTATGATTTATGCATGTCTATGATTATGTATATTGTCTCAAGTTATGTTTAATACGGCTTTCCTCTCATGCTTATGATTTTGATTGTATTACGAATGCTTTGAACACCTTGAGCCCTATGATATGTCATGCTATGATATTTATGATATGAGCATGATGTCCTACTCATATGCTGTTTTATGCGCTTTCACACATTTTTAAATGTCCGTTTTACTTACCTTGCATACTCGATACATTCCACATATGACAACATACTTTCTATGTAGTATAGTCTTATGATACAGGTTTCAACTCTCAGGCTCATCCTCATATCTAGATCATCTCAAAGTGTTCCTTCAGCTTATTGGTGAGTCCTCATGTTCCAAGGGCAGTTTGACAGACGATATGCTCTTTTATGTTTCAGTATTTATTCAAGATAGTTGGGGTATTGTCCCATCAACCCCTTGTATGTAGTAGAGGCTTTCCGATAGTATGTAGAACTCAGCTTGTATATGTCTAGTACTTTCGAATGTTATGATATGTTATGATCAGTTTACGTTTTCGCTATGTCTTATGTTTAATCTTCTACCTTTAATGATCGAGTAGATGTATGCTTATGTCATGGGTCGACTTGGGGCCATCTCAGGGTTCCTTGTCCCGTGTTATGATCTGGGTCTACATTCGGGTTGTGACAACTTTCGAGTATCATTCGGTGACTGGACCGACGACTCGCTGCTGGCAAGTCCTGAACTTCCAGTGGCATTAATCCTCTAGACAGTGATATTTGACCCTTGGCCAGCGTTTCTCCGGTTTATATCTGCGAATCGCTTATTCACTCTCACTCCATTCTTTTTTCTCCATTTAATCTCTTTTATTCAGTTTTAGCTATCTACACACAATGAAAGCAAAAAGGGCATAAAATCCAAAATAATCAACGCAACAACGAAAAAAAACTCAAGTTTTAGAGCCTAATGAGTTGGTAAATTACCAACTCGTTAAACCCCCAAACTTAAATCATTGCTTTTCCTCAAGTAATGCAATACTCAACTATTGAGGAATATGCACCTCTCTTCACTATTAGACCTTGACGATCACCTGGACTATGACAACCCAAAAATACTCACCACACTCACCGAAAAAGAGAAGAAAATACCCCAAAATAACAAAACAATGAAGATGTTTTGAACAGGAAACCACTTTCTATCAAGCAAAACTTATGAAAGGAATTATTTAATAAAATAAGGGCATTGCTCAACCAAGTAACACACATAGCATCTCAAGTTAAAATCACTGAAAATTCAAAGCTTTCCTAAGAGTTTACACTCCTTGCCCTATGTTCACCTTAACTCAAAATGCTCTTGCATCCTCAAAATGGAATGATGCCACTCACCACAATAAGGATCCCTATTCTTTTGGTCATGTGATCATTTGAATGCACACAAGGGATTAATTGGAGGAGAAACTCAGAGCCACTCTCCCAAAGATATCCTCATGAATACACTTGACCCATAGGCTTTCCCTTCATGTAATTCGCCACTAATGTAGAGTAGATGCACCTAGAATCATTTAGGACTTGCGGGTTATGACGTAGGCTCGGGGTGAGAGTAGGACGAACATTAGGCTATAGTGACTAGATCCTCCCTAATGCTTTTTGTGACATACCTTACATCAATTCCACTCACTTAACCTTCTTTCCCTTCTTTCCTTTTTGATGAATTTCATTTCTTTAACACTCCCCCTTATAACCCTTTTTTTCCTTTCACAACTAGCCTTATTACATCAAGAGGAAACACTGATTCACACATGATTTATCCTTTTGTGCACTTTGATAAAAGGCGGTGTTCCCTTCACACTATAATTCTTATCTTCCCCCTTTGTTTTGCATACCCCCAATCTTAGGCTTTTGCCTTATTTTTCACAAATGTTTTTATCACTCCCTCTTTCTTAGGCCTTGAGCCTCATTTCAACACTAACCTTTTCATTAGGATTTAGGGAGAATTGGGGCCAAAAAGTGGTATTAAGAATGGTCTTAAGGCTTGTAATGTGGTTTTCAAGGAAAGGGTTTAAGGATCAACATTGGCTAACAAGGATCGATGCTCATGGAGGGCATATGGGTGACAAAGGAAAGCCTAAACTCATGTTCTTGGTGCACCTACATCTAGAATTTCTCCTTGAATCACATTTGGGGAAAGTTCTAGACAAGATGTAATGCATGAGATTCATCAAAAATGTCCTCACCACAAAAGGAATCACCCTTAAAGGGTCTACAAGAGTCATTCTCAACACAAAACACCAAATTAGGACATCAAAGCAAGCAACATCATAAGCCAAGCAGGGAATTTATAATGTATGACAAAGAATGCTATGCAACGGTGTCAACACTTGCTCATTATCTTCATTCTCATGCCTTTTTTTACAATTCCATTTCAACAAAAAGAATTTTTTTTTCCGGTGGTGCCTCTCAAAACAACTTCCCAAAAGACTCAAGGCAACATGGCATTTTTCCTTAAGAATATTTCCACTCAATCCATCATTGGAAAAGATCAGCCCGATTCGACAACAAGAATAAAAAAAATAAAAGAGAATACTCCTTGAGAAAGAACCATGGTCAAAATAAAATCCTCAGAGTTTTAATTTCTACACTATTATTTACAATGGAGAAAAAGGAATAAGACTTTGGGGTGATTTCATTTAAGATTTTCAATATTTTACAATTCAAAGCAAAGACCCTATTTAGTCATTAATCATTTATCATAAACAAAAAAACTTGAACCAAATCATTTATTAATTCATTTGAAAATAGGACACATCCGAAAAGGGCAATCATCAATCATTGAAATAAAACCTAACATCCCAACAAAGGCTGGACTTACTCAGACTCAAACAAAATATCGGAATATCAACAGAAACATTCATCCCTAGCCCCCTCATCAATTGCACTCATCCCTCCCCTACTTAAGAGAATACATTGTCCCCAGCAAAAAGGAAAGGGACAAGGAACTCCCTGAGTGGTTTAGTCCTCTTCATCGTCAGCATCTGCCTCACCACCATCACCGCTGCTAGCCTTACCTAGCCCATAAAAATCATCTCCCAGCCCTTCAAACAGATCATCAATTGGACCCAAAACTGAGGAAGGAGAAGCCATTGCAGCATCTAAGGCGCACATGTCAGGCACTTCTACCAAAGTCTGACTCTTGCACTCATGCACCTCAGTTCGGAGAGAAGTGACTGCCCCTTCTACTGCATCCACCCTCTTGCATAGAGTGGCGACATTCTAATATAGTGACTTGAGCTCCTTCTTGATTTCTTTAGCAATGAGGGCTGGAGAACGTTGAAGTTAGCTTTTGTGCGATTTTGTCATCTCCATAAGGCGATAGAGACCACTTGGCTGAGAGGATTGTGGAGGGGGAGAAGGTCCTCACTGAGGCATATCACCTGATGCTTGGCCTGACATTTCAGGCTAGGGCACATTGGAATCCACAGTGATTGGTGATTGGGCTGACCCATGGGAGAAGGATTCTTCTCGTACTCCAAAGGCCTGCAGTTGCTTTCTTTTCATTGTCGGTGCCTCAACATCTCTCTTTCGCTCAATATCTATCACACCCAAAGTAATGGAAGGAGTTTCATCCGGGAATAGAGGCACCCTAGCTGCTGAGAAAAGCTGGGAAACTAAGACAGTGTAGGGCATTGAGGTACTGGACTGCCGGGCCTTTTTCTTCATTTGTTGAGTGAAAATTTCCCCAATGTTAAAGGGCACTCCCATCATTATGCAAACAATAAGGATGGTGATTTCAAGGCTGACCCTCTGCTCATTTTTAGAGGGGATGATCCAAGCACATACAAAATCGAGCCACAACTTGGCCTCGAACTTCAAGCCGTGGTGAGAAATTTCACCACCTATAGAGGCCCAAAGAGGATTACCAGCTGCTATGATGTGGCCTACCCAAATGAACTGATCCTTCATATCAGCCACCCTTGACATGTACTCCATAGTGGAGTCAACTTCGTCCTCCCGGAATAGTTACTTTATGGCCGCCGGGGTTATATCAACCTCTACTCCCTGGATCATCACTGATGGCAAGAATGGAAAATCATCTACTTTGCCTTTGTGCTGCATACTCTCTTGTCGGGCCTGATATGACGCATAGAATTCAGCTACCAAGTTGGGGTAGTATGGCGGAAGTGGGTTGGCAAATATATGCCACTACCTGTCAGTGAATTGCCGCAGTGATGTTGGGAAAATCATATTTTATCCCTTCGAAGTAGAACCGCTTCTCCACCCGTGATTGAACGGCCTTGGAAAATGACATAATGCTCTTGCATATTGGGGACGCAGAAGATTATTACCTCCTTTGTGTTGGCCCGAGGTGGGGAAGCCTTTGCCTTGCCCTTGCCTTTGCTAGCAGAAGAAGCAGGGGCCTTTCCTTCTTCTGTGTTTCTTGTTGAAGACATGGTTTGTTTTTTGACAAAAATTATGTTAGTGACAAGAAATTGAAGTAACAATTAATAAAAAGAAAACTAGTCTACAGAAAAATTGAGAAATAAGGGAAAACCAAACAATCATTTAAAGACCCAATAACACCGGCAGAGGACTGGTGGTTCGCAGAAGGCATTTTGCAGACCACCAATTGCCCGACGATGCCTTACAGAAAAATGGGCAAGTGAGAAAGTTTTGATGGTTTAAGCGGCGAATCACCGGTCTTGGTTCTCAAACCGCCGATGTAGCGCGGGATCCACTCAGTGGCCAGAGCCAATTTTCAAAGTGAATCGGTGCTCCATCAGCGATTCGCCGAATCTGACCGGTGAATCACCAGACCTTGTCGTCCCCAAATTTTTACTCACTATTCACAAGCACCCATTAACACACACTCACAAAAAACATAATAAAAGTAGCACTACTTCATTCAAACACATATTTATGAAATTTCTCCCTTAGTAATGGCGTCACACGGTCTATCATCGGGCAAAACGTCGTGCTTTATGCAAATGGGTTACTCAGACTTCACCCTTTTCATAATTTCACCCATACAAGCACATCCCTATCCCATTCAACAAGCATATCTCATTCAAAAATTCAACAGGGAAGGGAAACAAAGTACTACTCCTAAAGAATTATGCTCCAATGATAAAATAAAGACAAGAGCAAAAAAATTGTTACCAAATTGGGAAATTGCTTGCACACACTTTGAACTTCAAAAAGGACTTAACTAAATTTTGCAATGGCACCTCAAGATAGATGTAGTGTAGAGAGTGTGAGTGAAGTGAGTATGTTAGTGAAATATGGAGGGGGTTTTATAGGTGAAGAATGGGAGTGTGATAGGTTGAGGGGAAAGTGGAGAGCTTACTGTGTGTATGTTGGTGGGAAGTGTGAAGGTGGAAAGGTGGGAAAGTGGAAAGGTTGAAAATGAATGAATATGGGGAACTGGTAATGTTGGGTAATGGAAAGACAAAAAAGGAATGAAAAAGTGTTGGGAAAAGGGGAACTATTGGAATATTTGCAGAATAGGGTGGCTGGTCAAGTACTTGGGATTTTGGAGGCCAACTTCTTAAATTTCATTTTGTAATAACTTTGCACCTCGACCGACGTGTCATTGACGGTTTGTCGAATTACACTGGCGGTTCACCACTGTGGTTTATTTTTCCATTTATTTTTCCCAGTTATAAGTTTCTTTCCAGCGATACACCGATGGTTCGCGACTTCCATTGGCGATCCGCCGGTCACCTGCCGCTTCTATGGCTGAGCTACAGGTTTCCTAGTCGCTATCAGTTATCCACTGGTGGCCCATGGATCTGATTCAGCAGTTGGCCGATGGCCCACCAGTTCTTCGATCCAAATCTTAGACTTCTACTTTATGCTCACCTTCATTGATGATTCATGTTTCTGGACCAGTGGCTCACTAGTCCCTCACCGTTCCTTCCTTCATGGTTTGTTTCTCCCTTTGTTCCTTATTTCATTGCTCCTACACAAACAAAAACAACAAAAACATCAAATAATTCACTAAACACTTGTGTTGTACTCACAAAAAGCGCCTTAGTTGATGTTGTGGCACGAAGTAGACACATTTTTTAGCAACTCTTTTCCGATGAGTCATCATCTGACTCTATCTCCTTCAACTCCAATCCCATGTCCTCATTGTCATTTTTCAATCTACAGCCACCTTGCATTCGGGGGACGTTTCAGCTGATGAAAAAACTTTGAAGTGACTTCCTCACTTCCAACTCAAAAATTTAACTCTGCAAGATCCACGTCCACTACGGCTCTCCCCGTAGCCAATATTGGGAACCTCTACATCCATCTTGCAATCCAAGATAACAAAGTCAGCCGATGGAATAAACTTGTCAACTCTCACTAGCACATTCTCTATCACCTCTACCGGTCTTTTTATTGACCTATCTTCCATTAGCAGCCTCATTGACATTAGTTTCGTGCTTCTGAGTCCCAATTTCTTAAAAACGAGCAGGGCATTAAATTTATTTTGGTGCCAAGATCACTTCGGGCCTTTTTAAACACACATCCTAATTATGCATGGAATTATAAAAGCTCTGGGATCCTCCCCTTTGGGGGCACGATTACTCAACATCACCGTACTACAATGGTGCGTTTTCTCTTCATTTCCTGTATCAACTACCTCTTTCTTCTTTAGCAAGTCCGTCATGAACTTTGCATAACCAGGCATTTGGAGTAAAACATCCACTAACGGTATATTTATGGGGAACTTGCTAAACATGTCAACAAACTTCCTAAACTGGTCATCCTTCATTTTCTTGGACAGCTATAACGGATAAGGAGGTGGAATTCTTGATTCAACCCGATCACCAATCGGGGCCTTCATGCCCACCTCATCACATCAGCATGGAGGAGGATTTCCTCATCCTTTCCCTCTTTTTCCTCCCCAATCTTTTCTTCGTTCTCCGGAGTCATTGGCGTTTTATTGACTTTATCTTCTTCAACTGATTTTCGGCTTTCCACCTCACTAGGCTTCACCAGGGCATCTCCAATCACCTTCTTGCTCCTAGTGACAATGGCCATGCATGGACCATCTTTCTTTGGATTAGGCATAGTGTAACTAGGTAGTGTTCCCTTTATCCGAGGATTCATTTGAGTCGATGGGTGATTCATTTGGGCTTCCAAATGCTTGATGGAAGCCGAGTGTGAACTCACTATTTGAGTGAGGTTAGAGACCTTCCCTCTTAATTCTTTCACCCCACTCTCAGTCAACTCAACCTTCTTCAAAACTCTCGATAGCATTTATTCAATTTTTGAATTGCCCAAATCACTCACGCCCAGCTTATTTTGAGGATTCCCAACCCTAAGAGGTGGAATATAGGGGTTCTAACTCTTGTGTTATTGATCACTCTCTTGGTTTGGCTCTCTATTACCCCACTGGTCATTCCTTTCAGGCCATCCTTGTGGCTCACGATTTCTCTAAACTTGGATTTCATCGCTTAGGCACCATGGGACTTGGTTTGATCCTTAGAAGCCAAGTCGAGGACCTCCCATTTGGTTGCCCATATATTGACATTCTTTGTCATATCTCAACGGTGATGACTCTCCTTCATATTGTAAGAGACCTTGCATTCCCACGACATTTACTACCTTTGGCCCTGCTCCCATCACGTGCTTGATCATCAATTCTAATTGTGTCATCATCTTGGAAAGATTTTCATCCCGCTATTCATCCCATTTTCGCAACTCCGCAGCCAATACACTTTAAGTAATCTCATGAGTGGACACACTTGTTTCTCTTGTGTGCCAAGCCCTGCTGGTCTTTGTCATTTAGTTTAGGAGAGCTTTGGTCAACCCGTATGTTTGGTCCATAATAGAACCACCAGCTAGGTTGTCCAGCCAGGTTGTTGGCCATGGACTTGATGATTTAATCAAGGGCACTATAGAAGCTTTGAAGAAGCACTCCATCCGGCAATTCATGATTTGGGCAAGAGCAACTTTAAACTTTACCCATACCTCTATGTAAAGGTTTCTAAAGCAAGCCCTGCTGGTCTTTGTCATTTAGTTTAGAGAGCTGGTCAACCCGTATGTTTGGTCCATAATAGAACCACCAGCTAGGTTGTTGGCCACGGACTTGATGATTTAATCAAGGGCACTATAGAAGCTTTGAAGAAGCATTCCATCCGGCAATTCATGATTTGGGCAAAGAGCAACCTTTTTTTAAACCTTAACCACGCCTCATGTAAAGACTCTCCCGGTTCTTGCCTGAAATTTGTAATATCATCCCTCAACTGAAGTATCTTTGATGGAGGGAAAAAAGGGTCCAGGAAGGCCTCTGTTAGCTCCTTCCATGACGTAATACATCCTAGAGGGAGTTCCTCTAGCCACATTGTTGCCTCCCCTGTCAATGAAAAAGGAAAGAGTCTCAACCTAATAGACTCTTGACTGATATTTGTTATATTGAAGGGCTAGCATATTTCCAAGAAAATTCTCAAATGACGATTCACATCCTCACTTGGATTTCCACGAAAGAGCCCCTTCATTTGCAACAAGTGAAACATGGTACTGGTGACATAAAACGTTGCATTCCTTACCGTTGGTGGTAGGCGAATAGCTCCTTCAACTTCCAGCATCATCGGATTATCTTCCTCGAGATCCATGTTACTCTCCACTGAGCTATTCCCTTCTTGGGAGTAATGAATCATGTGGTTATGAGCTCCTAACAACACAGCAAACTCACGTTAAGTAGCTACAATGCAAAACTATTTCAACTTAACAATCTACACAAGATCATAAAGCGCTAGTCCCCGGCAATGGCATCATTGATAACGTCCAAAATATATCCTTAATTCAAAGAATATACATGGTTGAAAAATCAAAACAAGTAACTAGATGAGTGCTGGGGTAGAATCGTACGAGGACTAGGGAAAGATAATTTCAAGTGTTGATTGAGAAACTGATGTTAGCTTGCACCATGTAGTTTTGATATAAAAACAAATAAAATTTGGGGGAGTTGAAATTTTCAGAAAATTGTATTGGTTGATTTAGTGAAGTAAAATAGCAAGATCAACTAAGTTGTATACAAGGGTGTGAAAGACTAGAGGTGCGGTGTAGATGAAATACTAACTAGATCGGAACATGCCAGGTTATCTCATAAGTTCAACAAGTGTAAATAATCTCGGGAAGTGGGTAATCTCAGCTTCTAAGCCTATTGACTACCTCTTGCTAGGGTTTTATCAAAACTCTAGCCACAACTTAGCTCAACTCGATTTGATTTGGATTAGCAACTACACTATTCCTAGCTATTAATTTCCAATAAGGAATGAGAAAGCAATTTCAGCTATTTCTAGCCTAATTTCACAATCTCTTATCCATGCCCACTACTAGATTCTCTTCTAATACTTAATTATTCTCTCTCAAGCAATATCCAAGAAAGAATAAATAGACCTATATCATAATCAATGGATCTTCATTAATAGATTGAACAGGATCTAATAGATTTACACTTAATTGAACAACATGAAGATGACTCTAGCAATACCCAATTCAATTAAGTATTCATCATCACACACTTCTAGTTAATGATTTTAGCTACTCATAGTTAACCAGTTCAAAAATACATTCATCAATTGCATCATTAAATTTAATAGCAAGAGTAGATAAATCGACTTCACAAAATAATCTTCAACAATAGCTAAAACTTACTAGTACAAAAGGAAATAGAATAGAGTACTTTCTACAATTTCCACTCAGAATCTCCCTCTCTCAGCTAAGAGAATTTTCTTCAGCAAAAAAGGGGAACAATGATGTGATGTAAGCTTTTGTTCTCTCTTCAAAATCTCTATTTCTATCTCTCCCTCTGCACATATGAGTACAAAGTACTTTATTCCTATTTATACCCTGAAAAGTAGGGCACTTTTCATCTCTTTTCAAGTGTTGGACGGTTATACCGTTATGAGCATTTCTTTGGCACCGACAGTTCACTGGTTACAATCCATGAACCTCTGGGTGTATTTTTTGCATCTTCACTAAATTCCCGTGAACACCGACGGTTCACTTGACATTTTGCCGATGCGAATTCGTGAACTGCCAGTCTTCAAGCAATTTTTCAGAACTTTTAAGTACATTCAATGACTGGACCAGCGACTCACCACTGGCAAGTCGTGAACCACTGGTGGCATTAATCCTTTGAGGCAGTGATATTTGTCCCTTGGCCGGCGTTTCGCCGGTTTACATCTGCGAATTGCCGATTCACTCTCACTCCCTTCTTTTTGCTCTATTTTTTTCTATTTTCTTCTCTTTTAGCCATCTGCACACAACAAAAGAAAAAAGGGCATAAAATCCAAATAATCAACTCAATAACGAAACAAAAACTCAAGTTTTAGAGCCTAATGAGTTGGTAAATTACCAACTCATCAACTATAGTAGTCACTTGACCTCTGCCACGGTCTTTCCGAAACATAATATGTTCCGCTACAGTGGTACTACCTTGGCAGTAGCTCGACCTAGCTGCACACCCACCATTCTCTTATCTCTTTTCAACATTCTATTCTTTTTTTTCATCCAAGCTATTCATAGTCGTCAATAAACAATCAACACATCATAACCACAAGGAATATACAATGAACCATTCATGAAAGGTTCCACAACTCATCATGAGTCCTCAGTTAACTTCATATAAACTATCAAATCATCATAAAAACATCAACAATTCAAATGCTCAAAATACATGACCATAAGTTTAGACTATTCAGGTCCTCACATTCCCAGACTGATCTTACTTCTTACACTCAGTCAAATAATACAACGAATGGTGATATGTCAGGCACATGCCTTCGACATATCACCATGAACACAACAACACTAAACATCAATGTACACACATACTAGAGGGTCTTATTTATGCCCTTAAAGTCATGACCTATAGTGGACTCTAGAAATCCATTTACTGTACCGGCGTGGTACCTGGTCCCGCTCATCTGCTAGTTAGGATGCTCTCCCCGGACACGATCCAGTCAACCATTATTACTCGCCGGATGCTCCCCTCGAGCATGAACCACTAATCTCAGGACATTCATCCACTTCCATTCATACATCTTAGTGTTTTACCACTTAGTCAATTATTTGACCCTTGGGAGGGCTCATCTTACCTCCCTCAACTTAAATGCTCACATAATTCAGTGATCATTTGTATACAATACAAACGAACAAGAACAATCTCTAAGCATGCATTGGCCACATCACATAAATTAACGATTCCATAAAAAAAACCATTCAATATTAGAATTCTGCTGAAAATTATAACATTAATCAATATCCGAAGACCAAATCACAAATAGTCATTCCACATAATACATCTTATTATTCAAGTACAACTCCTTCTAAATGATAACCTACCTAGATTGAAGATGGGAAATCTCAAGTTACTGCACTGACGCCTTGCCTTTCCTTAATGCTTCTAAACATTCAAAATCTTGAGCAAAAGATTAACAAAGAATCATTAGACTATTTCAGAAAATAAGGTTTTGGAAATTGAACCCTGCCCCCATTCTACCCATCTCATGGGTTTTTAACCATTACCCATGAGTAAGTTATCCCACTCTAATTCTACCATGATCATTTAACCCCGGCTCATGGGGTTTCTTCTCCCCAAACCCTTTTTCAAATAGTTTTAACACTAAATTTTCCACTTCCACAAGCTCTAGGTCTCTAATTTTAGGAATGACAAACTAGTACCATCTCATTCACCCTAGGGAGTAATAATTACATGCTTATAGACCTAGGAATCAATAACCTTCAAAATCCAACCAATTTCCCCTACTCTCATAGGTTTAGAATTTTTCAACCTAGAATTTCCACCGTTGAAGGTCCCCTTATCGATTCTACAGGGTTAGGGAATTCATAGTAAAGAGAATAGACTAAGATTCTTACCTTTGAGAAGGGAAAACTGCTCTGAGTTCTCTTAGTTCGTGTTTGAAATAATGGGGTAAACCCCCCGAAATGCCACTTAAAACCCACTTACTGATTCCCGTCGTTCGCTGCAGAGGTCACTTTTCCACTATAGCAGACCCACTATAGTGCCCAAGAAACCATCACAGCGAATTTAACGATATATTTCCCGATCCGTTATAGCGGCCCTTCAGTTGTGGTAATGGTTCTGTTATACTCCGAAAGCTCTAT